>CANOQI010000004.1:17500-68992 GCA_947568825.1 Sphinx pinastri | reverse complement strand
ATCGAATAATATTGTGTACTGATGATACAAAAATTTTCTACTGTCAACAAAAGTATGGAAAATTTGAGGAAATTGGAAAAATTTGAGGGGGGAAACTATCAAAAATGTAAGCAACGGTAAGTATTTATAAAATGCTATCAAACGATGTGCCACACTAATATGTTTTCATAGAAAAATTTTCGAAAATCAGACGATGTTTACTTTTTGTGTGCACCGCTAAGGTAAACTTTTGGTAGGTATTTACGTACAACGGCTGAAGACGAAAATTAGCTTTTGTCTGAGGGCGACGCGCGACACCTCGTTGGACGCGTCTCGACGAGTACAGCAAGAATATGCAATAATCTGGAGTACGGTTTATACAAAATTATTTGATTTTCAGGAAAAGTATGGAAGATTTGGGGAATTTGGAAAAAATTGAGGAAGGGGGAATGCCAAAATATAAGAAACGGTAAGTATCAACAAAACGCTTCAAAACAACGTGCCACACTAAACAGTTTTCATACAAAAAATTACGGAAATCAGATGAACTTTATTTTTGCGTTCACAGCTTAGGTGCAGTTCTACGTTATAATGTAGTAGGTAAGTATTATTATTTTATTTAGATTTTTGCCGGAGCGCGACGCGCGATACGACGTTAGACGCGTCTCGGCGAGTACTTCACAGATATCGAATAATATTGTGTACTGATGATACAAAAATTTTCTACTGTCAACAAAAGTATGGAAAATTTGAGGAAATTGGAAAAATTTGAGGGGGGAAACTATCAAAAATGTAAGCAACGGTAAGTATTTATAAAATGCTATCAAACGATGTGCCACACTAATATGTTTTCATAGAAAAATTTTCGAAAATCAGACGATGTTTACTTTTTGTGTGCACCGCTAAGGTAAACTTTTGGTAGGTATTTACGTACAACGGCTGAAGACGAAAATTAGCTTTTGTCTGAGGGCGACGCGCGACACCTCGTTGGACGCGTCTCGACGAGTACAGCAAGAATATGCAATAATCTGGAGTACGGTTTATACAAAATTATTTGATTTTCAGGAAAAGTATGGAAGATTTGGGGAATTTGGAAAAAATTGAGGAAGGGGGAATGCCAAAATATAAGAAACGGTAAGTATCAACAAAACGCTTCAAAACAACGTGCCACACTAAACAGTTTTCATACAAAAAATTACGGAAATCAGATGAACTTTATTTTTGCGTTCACAGCTTAGGTGCAGTTCTACGTTATAATGTAGTAGGTAAGTATTATTATTTTATTTAGATTTTTGCCGGAGCGCGACGCGCGATACGACGTTAGACGCGTCTCGGCGAGTACTTCACAGATATCGAATAATATTGTGTACTGATGATACAAAAATTTTCTACTGTCAACAAAAGTATGGAAAATTTGAGGAAATTGGAAAAATTTGAGGGGGGAAACTATCAAAAATGTAAGCAACGGTAAGTATTTATAAAATGCTATCAAACGATGTGCCACACTAATATGTTTTCATAGAAAAATTTTCGAAAATCAGACGATGTTTACTTTTTGTGTGCACCGCTAAGGTAAACTTTTGGTAGGTATTTACGTACAACGGCTGAAGACGAAAATTAGCTTTTGTCTGAGGGCGACGCGCGACACCTCGTTGGACGCGTCTCGACGAGTACAGCAAGAATATGCAATAATCTGGAGTACGGTTTATACAAAATTATTTGATTTTCAGGAAAAGTATGGAAGATTTGGGGAATTTGGAAAAAATTGAGGAAGGGGGAATGCCAAAATATAAGAAACGGTAAGTATCAACAAAACGCTTCAAAACAACGTGCCACACTAAACAGTTTTCATACAAAAAATTACGGAAATCAGATGAACTTTATTTTTGCGTTCACAGCTTAGGTGCAGTTCTACGTTATAATGTAGTAGGTAAGTATTATTATTTTATTTAGATTTTTGCCGGAGCGCGACGCGCGATACGACGTTAGACGCGTCTCGGCGAGTACTTCACAGATATCGAATAATATTGTGTACTGATGATACAAAAATTTTCTACTGTCAACAAAAGTATGGAAAATTTGAGGAAATTGGAAAAATTTGAGGGGGGAAACTATCAAAAATGTAAGCAACGGTAAGTATTTATAAAATGCTATCAAACGATGTGCCACACTAATATGTTTTCATAGAAAAATTTTCGAAAATCAGACGATGTTTACTTTTTGTGTGCACCGCTAAGGTAAACTTTTGGTAGGTATTTACGTACAACGGCTGAAGACGAAAATTAGCTTTTGTCTGAGGGCGACGCGCGACACCTCGTTGGACGCGTCTCGACGAGTACAGCAAGAATATGCAATAATCTGGAGTACGGTTTATACAAAATTATTTGATTTTCAGGAAAAGTATGGAAGATTTGGGGAATTTGGAAAAAATTGAGGAAGGGGGAATGCCAAAATATAAGAAACGGTAAGTATCAACAAAACGCTTCAAAACAACGTGCCACACTAAACAGTTTTCATACAAAAAATTACGGAAATCAGATGAACTTTATTTTTGCGTTCACAGCTTAGGTGCAGTTCTACGTTATAATGTAGTAGGTAAGTATTATTATTTTATTTAGATTTTTGCCGGAGCGCGACGCGCGATACGACGTTAGACGCGTCTCGGCGAGTACTTCACAGATATCGAATAATATTGTGTACTGATGATACAAAAATTTTCTACTGTCAACAAAAGTATGGAAAATTTGAGGAAATTGGAAAAATTTGAGGGGGGAAACTATCAAAAATGTAAGCAACGGTAAGTATTTATAAAATGCTATCAAACGATGTGCCACACTAATATGTTTTCATAGAAAAATTTTCGAAAATCAGACGATGTTTACTTTTTGTGTGCACCGCTAAGGTAAACTTTTGGTAGGTATTTACGTACAACGGCTGAAGACGAAAATTAGCTTTTGTCTGAGGGCGACGCGCGACACCTCGTTGGACGCGTCTCGACGAGTACAGCAAGAATATGCAATAATCTGGAGTACGGTTTATACAAAATTATTTGATTTTCAGGAAAAGTATGGAAGATTTGGGGAATTTGGAAAAAATTGAGGAAGGGGGAATGCCAAAATATAAGAAACGGTAAGTATCAACAAAACGCTTCAAAACAACGTGCCACACTAAACAGTTTTCATACAAAAAATTACGGAAATCAGATGAACTTTATTTTTGCGTTCACAGCTTAGGTGCAGTTCTACGTTATAATGTAGTAGGTAAGTATTATTATTTTATTTAGATTTTTGCCGGAGCGCGACGCGCGATACGACGTTAGACGCGTCTCGGCGAGTACTTCACAGATATCGAATAATATTGTGTACTGATGATACAAAAATTTTCTACTGTCAACAAAAGTATGGAAAATTTGAGGAAATTGGAAAAATTTGAGGGGGGAAACTATCAAAAATGTAAGCAACGGTAAGTATTTATAAAATGCTATCAAACGATGTGCCACACTAATATGTTTTCATAGAAAAATTTTCGAAAATCAGACGATGTTTACTTTTTGTGTGCACCGCTAAGGTAAACTTTTGGTAGGTATTTACGTACAACGGCTGAAGACGAAAATTAGCTTTTGTCTGAGGGCGACGCGCGACACCTCGTTGGACGCGTCTCGACGAGTACAGCAAGAATATGCAATAATCTGGAGTACGGTTTATACAAAATTATTTGATTTTCAGGAAAAGTATGGAAGATTTGGGGAATTTGGAAAAAATTGAGGAAGGGGGAATGCCAAAATATAAGAAACGGTAAGTATCAACAAAACGCTTCAAAACAACGTGCCACACTAAACAGTTTTCATACAAAAAATTACGGAAATCAGATGAACTTTATTTTTGCGTTCACAGCTTAGGTGCAGTTCTACGTTATAATGTAGTAGGTAAGTATTATTATTTTATTTAGATTTTTGCCGGAGCGCGACGCGCGATACGACGTTAGACGCGTCTCGGCGAGTACTTCACAGATATCGAATAATATTGTGTACTGATGATACAAAAATTTTCTACTGTCAACAAAAGTATGGAAAATTTGAGGAAATTGGAAAAATTTGAGGGGGGAAACTATCAAAAATGTAAGCAACGGTAAGTATTTATAAAATGCTATCAAACGATGTGCCACACTAATATGTTTTCATAGAAAAATTTTCGAAAATCAGACGATGTTTACTTTTTGTGTGCACCGCTAAGGTAAACTTTTGGTAGGTATTTACGTACAACGGCTGAAGACGAAAATTAGCTTTTGTCTGAGGGCGACGCGCGACACCTCGTTGGACGCGTCTCGACGAGTACAGCAAGAATATGCAATAATCTGGAGTACGGTTTATACAAAATTATTTGATTTTCAGGAAAAGTATGGAAGATTTGGGGAATTTGGAAAAAATTGAGGAAGGGGGAATGCCAAAATATAAGAAACGGTAAGTATCAACAAAACGCTTCAAAACAACGTGCCACACTAAACAGTTTTCATACAAAAAATTACGGAAATCAGATGAACTTTATTTTTGCGTTCACAGCTTAGGTGCAGTTCTACGTTATAATGTAGTAGGTAAGTATTATTATTTTATTTAGATTTTTGCCGGAGCGCGACGCGCGATACGACGTTAGACGCGTCTCGGCGAGTACTTCACAGATATCGAATAATATTGTGTACTGATGATACAAAAATTTTCTACTGTCAACAAAAGTATGGAAAATTTGAGGAAATTGGAAAAATTTGAGGGGGGAAACTATCAAAAATGTAAGCAACGGTAAGTATTTATAAAATGCTATCAAACGATGTGCCACACTAATATGTTTTCATAGAAAAATTTTCGAAAATCAGACGATGTTTACTTTTTGTGTGCACCGCTAAGGTAAACTTTTGGTAGGTATTTACGTACAACGGCTGAAGACGAAAATTAGCTTTTGTCTGAGGGCGACGCGCGACACCTCGTTGGACGCGTCTCGACGAGTACAGCAAGAATATGCAATAATCTGGAGTACGGTTTATACAAAATTATTTGATTTTCAGGAAAAGTATGGAAGATTTGGGGAATTTGGAAAAAATTGAGGAAGGGGGAATGCCAAAATATAAGAAACGGTAAGTATCAACAAAACGCTTCAAAACAACGTGCCACACTAAACAGTTTTCATACAAAAAATTACGGAAATCAGATGAACTTTATTTTTGCGTTCACAGCTTAGGTGCAGTTCTACGTTATAATGTAGTAGGTAAGTATTATTATTTTATTTAGATTTTTGCCGGAGCGCGACGCGCGATACGACGTTAGACGCGTCTCGGCGAGTACTTCACAGATATCGAATAATATTGTGTACTGATGATACAAAAATTTTCTACTGTCAACAAAAGTATGGAAAATTTGAGGAAATTGGAAAAATTTGAGGGGGGAAACTATCAAAAATGTAAGCAACGGTAAGTATTTATAAAATGCTATCAAACGATGTGCCACACTAATATGTTTTCATAGAAAAATTTTCGAAAATCAGACGATGTTTACTTTTTGTGTGCACCGCTAAGGTAAACTTTTGGTAGGTATTTACGTACAACGGCTGAAGACGAAAATTAGCTTTTGTCTGAGGGCGACGCGCGACACCTCGTTGGACGCGTCTCGACGAGTACAGCAAGAATATGCAATAATCTGGAGTACGGTTTATACAAAATTATTTGATTTTCAGGAAAAGTATGGAAGATTTGGGGAATTTGGAAAAAATTGAGGAAGGGGGAATGCCAAAATATAAGAAACGGTAAGTATCAACAAAACGCTTCAAAACAACGTGCCACACTAAACAGTTTTCATACAAAAAATTACGGAAATCAGATGAACTTTATTTTTGCGTTCACAGCTTAGGTGCAGTTCTACGTTATAATGTAGTAGGTAAGTATTATTATTTTATTTAGATTTTTGCCGGAGCGCGACGCGCGATACGACGTTAGACGCGTCTCGGCGAGTACTTCACAGATATCGAATAATATTGTGTACTGATGATACAAAAATTTTCTACTGTCAACAAAAGTATGGAAAATTTGAGGAAATTGGAAAAATTTGAGGGGGGAAACTATCAAAAATGTAAGCAACGGTAAGTATTTATAAAATGCTATCAAACGATGTGCCACACTAATATGTTTTCATAGAAAAATTTTCGAAAATCAGACGATGTTTACTTTTTGTGTGCACCGCTAAGGTAAACTTTTGGTAGGTATTTACGTACAACGGCTGAAGACGAAAATTAGCTTTTGTCTGAGGGCGACGCGCGACACCTCGTTGGACGCGTCTCGACGAGTACAGCAAGAATATGCAATAATCTGGAGTACGGTTTATACAAAATTATTTGATTTTCAGGAAAAGTATGGAAGATTTGGGGAATTTGGAAAAAATTGAGGAAGGGGGAATGCCAAAATATAAGAAACGGTAAGTATCAACAAAACGCTTCAAAACAACGTGCC
Source organism: Sphinx pinastri (assembly GCA_947568825.1). NCBI lineage: Eukaryota > Metazoa > Arthropoda > Insecta > Lepidoptera > Sphingidae > Sphinx > Sphinx pinastri. The sequence continues at coordinate 62,524 of CANOQI010000004.1, read as the reverse complement.
ACACTAAACAGTTTTCATACAAAAAATTACGGAAATCAGATGAACTTTATTTTTGCGTTCACAGCTTAGGTGCAGTTCTACGTTATAATGTAGTAGGTAAGTATTATTATTTTATTTAGATTTTTGCCGGAGCGCGACGCGCGATACGACGTTAGACGCGTCTCGGCGAGTACTTCACAGATATCGAATAATATTGTGTACTGATGATACAAAAATTTTCTACTGTCAACAAAAGTATGGAAAATTTGAGGAAATTGGAAAAATTTGAGGGGGGAAACTATCAAAAATGTAAGCAACGGTAAGTATTTATAAAATGCTATCAAACGATGTGCCACACTAATATGTTTTCATAGAAAAATTTTCGAAAATCAGACGATGTTTACTTTTTGTGTGCACCGCTAAGGTAAACTTTTGGTAGGTATTTACGTACAACGGCTGAAGACGAAAATTAGCTTTTGTCTGAGGGCGACGCGCGACACCTCGTTGGACGCGTCTCGACGAGTACAGCAAGAATATGCAATAATCTGGAGTACGGTTTATACAAAATTATTTGATTTTCAGGAAAAGTATGGAAGATTTGGGGAATTTGGAAAAAATTGAGGAAGGGGGAATGCCAAAATATAAGAAACGGTAAGTATCAACAAAACGCTTCAAAACAACGTGCCACACTAAACAGTTTTCATACAAAAAATTACGGAAATCAGATGAACTTTATTTTTGCGTTCACAGCTTAGGTGCAGTTCTACGTTATAATGTAGTAGGTAAGTATTATTATTTTATTTAGATTTTTGCCGGAGCGCGACGCGCGATACGACGTTAGACGCGTCTCGGCGAGTACTTCACAGATATCGAATAATATTGTGTACTGATGATACAAAAATTTTCTACTGTCAACAAAAGTATGGAAAATTTGAGGAAATTGGAAAAATTTGAGGGGGGAAACTATCAAAAATGTAAGCAACGGTAAGTATTTATAAAATGCTATCAAACGATGTGCCACACTAATATGTTTTCATAGAAAAATTTTCGAAAATCAGACGATGTTTACTTTTTGTGTGCACCGCTAAGGTAAACTTTTGGTAGGTATTTACGTACAACGGCTGAAGACGAAAATTAGCTTTTGTCTGAGGGCGACGCGCGACACCTCGTTGGACGCGTCTCGACGAGTACAGCAAGAATATGCAATAATCTGGAGTACGGTTTATACAAAATTATTTGATTTTCAGGAAAAGTATGGAAGATTTGGGGAATTTGGAAAAAATTGAGGAAGGGGGAATGCCAAAATATAAGAAACGGTAAGTATCAACAAAACGCTTCAAAACAACGTGCCACACTAAACAGTTTTCATACAAAAAATTACGGAAATCAGATGAACTTTATTTTTGCGTTCACAGCTTAGGTGCAGTTCTACGTTATAATGTAGTAGGTAAGTATTATTATTTTATTTAGATTTTTGCCGGAGCGCGACGCGCGATACGACGTTAGACGCGTCTCGGCGAGTACTTCACAGATATCGAATAATATTGTGTACTGATGATACAAAAATTTTCTACTGTCAACAAAAGTATGGAAAATTTGAGGAAATTGGAAAAATTTGAGGGGGGAAACTATCAAAAATGTAAGCAACGGTAAGTATTTATAAAATGCTATCAAACGATGTGCCACACTAATATGTTTTCATAGAAAAATTTTCGAAAATCAGACGATGTTTACTTTTTGTGTGCACCGCTAAGGTAAACTTTTGGTAGGTATTTACGTACAACGGCTGAAGACGAAAATTAGCTTTTGTCTGAGGGCGACGCGCGACACCTCGTTGGACGCGTCTCGACGAGTACAGCAAGAATATGCAATAATCTGGAGTACGGTTTATACAAAATTATTTGATTTTCAGGAAAAGTATGGAAGATTTGGGGAATTTGGAAAAAATTGAGGAAGGGGGAATGCCAAAATATAAGAAACGGTAAGTATCAACAAAACGCTTCAAAACAACGTGCCACACTAAACAGTTTTCATACAAAAAATTACGGAAATCAGATGAACTTTATTTTTGCGTTCACAGCTTAGGTGCAGTTCTACGTTATAATGTAGTAGGTAAGTATTATTATTTTATTTAGATTTTTGCCGGAGCGCGACGCGCGATACGACGTTAGACGCGTCTCGGCGAGTACTTCACAGATATCGAATAATATTGTGTACTGATGATACAAAAATTTTCTACTGTCAACAAAAGTATGGAAAATTTGAGGAAATTGGAAAAATTTGAGGGGGGAAACTATCAAAAATGTAAGCAACGGTAAGTATTTATAAAATGCTATCAAACGATGTGCCACACTAATATGTTTTCATAGAAAAATTTTCGAAAATCAGACGATGTTTACTTTTTGTGTGCACCGCTAAGGTAAACTTTTGGTAGGTATTTACGTACAACGGCTGAAGACGAAAATTAGCTTTTGTCTGAGGGCGACGCGCGACACCTCGTTGGACGCGTCTCGACGAGTACAGCAAGAATATGCAATAATCTGGAGTACGGTTTATACAAAATTATTTGATTTTCAGGAAAAGTATGGAAGATTTGGGGAATTTGGAAAAAATTGAGGAAGGGGGAATGCCAAAATATAAGAAACGGTAAGTATCAACAAAACGCTTCAAAACAACGTGCCACACTAAACAGTTTTCATACAAAAAATTACGGAAATCAGATGAACTTTATTTTTGCGTTCACAGCTTAGGTGCAGTTCTACGTTATAATGTAGTAGGTAAGTATTATTATTTTATTTAGATTTTTGCCGGAGCGCGACGCGCGATACGACGTTAGACGCGTCTCGGCGAGTACTTCACAGATATCGAATAATATTGTGTACTGATGATACAAAAATTTTCTACTGTCAACAAAAGTATGGAAAATTTGAGGAAATTGGAAAAATTTGAGGGGGGAAACTATCAAAAATGTAAGCAACGGTAAGTATTTATAAAATGCTATCAAACGATGTGCCACACTAATATGTTTTCATAGAAAAATTTTCGAAAATCAGACGATGTTTACTTTTTGTGTGCACCGCTAAGGTAAACTTTTGGTAGGTATTTACGTACAACGGCTGAAGACGAAAATTAGCTTTTGTCTGAGGGCGACGCGCGACACCTCGTTGGACGCGTCTCGACGAGTACAGCAAGAATATGCAATAATCTGGAGTACGGTTTATACAAAATTATTTGATTTTCAGGAAAAGTATGGAAGATTTGGGGAATTTGGAAAAAATTGAGGAAGGGGGAATGCCAAAATATAAGAAACGGTAAGTATCAACAAAACGCTTCAAAACAACGTGCCACACTAAACAGTTTTCATACAAAAAATTACGGAAATCAGATGAACTTTATTTTTGCGTTCACAGCTTAGGTGCAGTTCTACGTTATAATGTAGTAGGTAAGTATTATTATTTTATTTAGATTTTTGCCGGAGCGCGACGCGCGATACGACGTTAGACGCGTCTCGGCGAGTACTTCACAGATATCGAATAATATTGTGTACTGATGATACAAAAATTTTCTACTGTCAACAAAAGTATGGAAAATTTGAGGAAATTGGAAAAATTTGAGGGGGGAAACTATCAAAAATGTAAGCAACGGTAAGTATTTATAAAATGCTATCAAACGATGTGCCACACTAATATGTTTTCATAGAAAAATTTTCGAAAATCAGACGATGTTTACTTTTTGTGTGCACCGCTAAGGTAAACTTTTGGTAGGTATTTACGTACAACGGCTGAAGACGAAAATTAGCTTTTGTCTGAGGGCGACGCGCGACACCTCGTTGGACGCGTCTCGACGAGTACAGCAAGAATATGCAATAATCTGGAGTACGGTTTATACAAAATTATTTGATTTTCAGGAAAAGTATGGAAGATTTGGGGAATTTGGAAAAAATTGAGGAAGGGGGAATGCCAAAATATAAGAAACGGTAAGTATCAACAAAACGCTTCAAAACAACGTGCCACACTAAACAGTTTTCATACAAAAAATTACGGAAATCAGATGAACTTTATTTTTGCGTTCACAGCTTAGGTGCAGTTCTACGTTATAATGTAGTAGGTAAGTATTATTATTTTATTTAGATTTTTGCCGGAGCGCGACGCGCGATACGACGTTAGACGCGTCTCGGCGAGTACTTCACAGATATCGAATAATATTGTGTACTGATGATACAAAAATTTTCTACTGTCAACAAAAGTATGGAAAATTTGAGGAAATTGGAAAAATTTGAGGGGGGAAACTATCAAAAATGTAAGCAACGGTAAGTATTTATAAAATGCTATCAAACGATGTGCCACACTAATATGTTTTCATAGAAAAATTTTCGAAAATCAGACGATGTTTACTTTTTGTGTGCACCGCTAAGGTAAACTTTTGGTAGGTATTTACGTACAACGGCTGAAGACGAAAATTAGCTTTTGTCTGAGGGCGACGCGCGACACCTCGTTGGACGCGTCTCGACGAGTACAGCAAGAATATGCAATAATCTGGAGTACGGTTTATACAAAATTATTTGATTTTCAGGAAAAGTATGGAAGATTTGGGGAATTTGGAAAAAATTGAGGAAGGGGGAATGCCAAAATATAAGAAACGGTAAGTATCAACAAAACGCTTCAAAACAACGTGCCACACTAAACAGTTTTCATACAAAAAATTACGGAAATCAGATGAACTTTATTTTTGCGTTCACAGCTTAGGTGCAGTTCTACGTTATAATGTAGTAGGTAAGTATTATTATTTTATTTAGATTTTTGCCGGAGCGCGACGCGCGATACGACGTTAGACGCGTCTCGGCGAGTACTTCACAGATATCGAATAATATTGTGTACTGATGATACAAAAATTTTCTACTGTCAACAAAAGTATGGAAAATTTGAGGAAATTGGAAAAATTTGAGGGGGGAAACTATCAAAAATGTAAGCAACGGTAAGTATTTATAAAATGCTATCAAACGATGTGCCACACTAATATGTTTTCATAGAAAAATTTTCGAAAATCAGACGATGTTTACTTTTTGTGTGCACCGCTAAGGTAAACTTTTGGTAGGTATTTACGTACAACGGCTGAAGACGAAAATTAGCTTTTGTCTGAGGGCGACGCGCGACACCTCGTTGGACGCGTCTCGACGAGTACAGCAAGAATATGCAATAATCTGGAGTACGGTTTATACAAAATTATTTGATTTTCAGGAAAAGTATGGAAGATTTGGGGAATTTGGAAAAAATTGAGGAAGGGGGAATGCCAAAATATAAGAAACGGTAAGTATCAACAAAACGCTTCAAAACAACGTGCCACACTAAACAGTTTTCATACAAAAAATTACGGAAATCAGATGAACTTTATTTTTGCGTTCACAGCTTAGGTGCAGTTCTACGTTATAATGTAGTAGGTAAGTATTATTATTTTATTTAGATTTTTGCCGGAGCGCGACGCGCGATACGACGTTAGACGCGTCTCGGCGAGTACTTCACAGATATCGAATAATATTGTGTACTGATGATACAAAAATTTTCTACTGTCAACAAAAGTATGGAAAATTTGAGGAAATTGGAAAAATTTGAGGGGGGAAACTATCAAAAATGTAAGCAACGGTAAGTATTTATAAAATGCTATCAAACGATGTGCCACACTAATATGTTTTCATAGAAAAATTTTCGAAAATCAGACGATGTTTACTTTTTGTGTGCACCGCTAAGGTAAACTTTTGGTAGGTATTTACGTACAACGGCTGAAGACGAAAATTAGCTTTTGTCTGAGGGCGACGCGCGACACCTCGTTGGACGCGTCTCGACGAGTACAGCAAGAATATGCAATAATCTGGAGTACGGTTTATACAAAATTATTTGATTTTCAGGAAAAGTATGGAAGATTTGGGGAATTTGGAAAAAATTGAGGAAGGGGGAATGCCAAAATATAAGAAACGGTAAGTATCAACAAAACGCTTCAAAACAACGTGCCACACTAAACAGTTTTCATACAAAAAATTACGGAAATCAGATGAACTTTATTTTTGCGTTCACAGCTTAGGTGCAGTTCTACGTTATAATGTAGTAGGTAAGTATTATTATTTTATTTAGATTTTTGCCGGAGCGCGACGCGCGATACGACGTTAGACGCGTCTCGGCGAGTACTTCACAGATATCGAATAATATTGTGTACTGATGATACAAAAATTTTCTACTGTCAACAAAAGTATGGAAAATTTGAGGAAATTGGAAAAATTTGAGGGGGGAAACTATCAAAAATGTAAGCAACGGTAAGTATTTATAAAATGCTATCAAACGATGTGCCACACTAATATGTTTTCATAGAAAAATTTTCGAAAATCAGACGATGTTTACTTTTTGTGTGCACCGCTAAGGTAAACTTTTGGTAGGTATTTACGTACAACGGCTGAAGACGAAAATTAGCTTTTGTCTGAGGGCGACGCGCGACACCTCGTTGGACGCGTCTCGACGAGTACAGCAAGAATATGCAATAATCTGGAGTACGGTTTATACAAAATTATTTGATTTTCAGGAAAAGTATGGAAGATTTGGGGAATTTGGAAAAAATTGAGGAAGGGGGAATGCCAAAATATAAGAAACGGTAAGTATCAACAAAACGCTTCAAAACAACGTGCCACACTAAACAGTTTTCATACAAAAAATTACGGAAATCAGATGAACTTTATTTTTGCGTTCACAGCTTAGGTGCAGTTCTACGTTATAATGTAGTAGGTAAGTATTATTATTTTATTTAGATTTTTGCCGGAGCGCGACGCGCGATACGACGTTAGACGCGTCTCGGCGAGTACTTCACAGATATCGAATAATATTGTGTACTGATGATACAAAAATTTTCTACTGTCAACAAAAGTATGGAAAATTTGAGGAAATTGGAAAAATTTGAGGGGGGAAACTATCAAAAATGTAAGCAACGGTAAGTATTTATAAAATGCTATCAAACGATGTGCCACACTAATATGTTTTCATAGAAAAATTTTCGAAAATCAGACGACGATCGTTAGGTTAGGTTAGGTTAGGTTAGGTTAGGTTAGGTTAGGTTAGGTTAGGTTAGGTTAGGTTAGGTTAGGTTAGGTTAGGTTAGGTTAGGTTAGGTTTTTTTTTTTTTTTTTTTTTTTTCCCACCTTGGTCAGCCGGGGGGGCACCTGCTAACGGTATACTGGTACCCCCCCAGATCTCTACCAATGTGGTAAAGTGATGAATGTAGTGAGTTATAAATTGTGAGGCCTTCTCGGTTGGCAGCCCAATCACACTAATTGGGCTGACAATCGGGGAGGCCATATGGTTATGCCGCAGCAAGGACCCATTAGTGTTATACGCTGTTGTTATTAACATTTGACTCTTAAGCTTAAAAAAGGTTATTAACACGTGAGAGACACGCCGCTCGACCAGCGGTCCAGCCACTTAGGCTGGGCCGCTGTTCGAGAGGGCCACGTGGCCATGTCGCAGCATTGGCCAGTAAGCCCTCATACGGACTAGTTGAGCACTATGTTGTACACAGTTACTTACATTTGTACAATTGGTAAAATTTTTGGTTTTGTTTATGTGATATATCCCTCTCGATCAGCAGTCCAGCCACCCGAACTGGGCCGCTGGTCGAGAGGGCCATGTGACCATGTCGCAGCATTGGCCAGTCAACCCTCGCACAGGTTGGTTGAGTGCTGGTGTTGTACACAGTTATTTATACTTATATAGCTAGTGAGATATTTACATTTGTACAGTTAGAGCAATTTTGTGCGTGTGAGCCATTCCGTTCGATCAGCAGTCCAGCCACCCAAACTGGGCTGCTGGTCGAGACGGTCATGAGCCCATGTTGCAGCATAGGCCAGTCAACCCTGACACTATTGTTGTACACTGGTATTTATATATTACATTTGAGCTCTAGTGTTGTACACAGGTATTTACATAATTACAATTAGATTAGTAAGTTTAACATATTTATGAGACTTATTGGCAATGTGATTTATAGTCTTATTACGAATTGTTTTTTTTTTTTTTTTTTTTTTTTTTTTTTTTTTTTTTTTTTTTGTTATTCTTATTATGTACTTGTTCTAGGTTTACAAGGTTAGTATATTCTGTTAGCTTATTATATTTTTATTCTAGGTTTACAAGATTAGTATATTCTGTTAGCTTATTATATTCTTATTCTAGGTTTACAAGGTTAGTATATTCTGTTAGCTTATTATATTCTTATTCTAGATTTACAAGGTTATTTGTTAAATGTCTTTAGTGCGTTAACGATTGTGGTCGCCAACGCGCCAAAGGAATTAATGCATTGGGGCTTTTCCACCAGTTCATTGATTGCGTACGGCTCCACATCATAGTGCCGGCAGACCGATTCATGCCGCTGGCGAGGAACAGCGAATCTTGGGCAGCTCTGCATTAAATGGTCAAAGTCCTGCACGCAGGCCGGGTCACAGGGACACTTATCTGTTGTTGTGATTTTGAATCTGTGGAGATATTTTCTGTGGTAACCGTGTCCAGTTAGTAGCTGTGTCCATGCGAAATCTATGTCAACCACTTCCCTGAGCCTGCGCACATGGTTTAGATCAGGCAAGAGTCTGCGGGTGTGTTCTCCTTGTGGGCCAGTGAGGTAGATGGTGTTGCTGTCTTTATATGTGTCTTTGCTGATCAATGATTTGACGTAGCTTATCGGGAAATTAGTGTATTCATAGCGTTTATGTGAGCTGGCTGCTTTTTTGGCGGCCTCGTCCGCCTCCTCATTGCCAATTATGCCCACGTGTGCCTTTACCCATACGAAATCTAAACTGCCCGACAAGCCTACTGTGTGGTGTGTATTGTGTATTTCGGCGACGAACGGGTTGGTACTGTGCATATTTCTGATCTCTAAAATTGAGCTCAGAGAGTCAGTATAAATGATGACGTTGGTGTATTGGTGTGCGATAGTCCATTTACAGGCCTCAGCGATGGCCAGCAACTCAGCTTGGTAGACGGTGCAGCTGTCGTGGAGGCGGAAAGTTCTTGTGGTTTTGCTACCGTTGGGGAGGTAGGCCACGAACGCCGCGCCGACTCTGTCGTCATATTTGCTTCCGTCGGTATATATTTTGATGGTGTCAGGCGTTCCGTGCTTGTCGGCGTCTTCCTGTGAGGCGGCGAATGATGCCTCTATACACTTCCTGTCGGCAGGATGGAGGAGCCGATGCGGAGGCACGAGCCGCTCGAGCGTTATGTCGCTGGGCAGGTAGTTGGTTGTTTGCGTCAGTTTGGTGACCTCAATAGCAGCCACTTGTTTGACCTTCAAGTGAAGTGGGGTGAATGCCGCTAGCGCGATTGCTGCAGTGCCCGACACAGTCCTGAAGCCTCGGATAGCCTTGACTGCGAAACCACGCTGGAACGATTTTAGTGCGCTCTGTACGTGCTTGTATTTAGTAGCACTGTGCCAGATACCAGAACCGTATGTAATGATTGGCTCAATGACTCTCTCGTAGATGGTTCTCACGTTTTCGGAGTGCATTCCCCAGGTGGGTCTTATGTATTTGCATAGGCTTATGTAGATTTTATACGCTTTATTAATTGCATACTGTGCGTGTTTGATGAATCTCAAGTTTTTGTCGATAATGACACCCAGGAGCTTGAGCTGATCTTGAAACTGGAGCACTTGTCTATTCATGATTATGGTGGTGTTTTTGGCTTTCGGGGTGAAAGCGACGAGTTGGGTTTTGGCGTGACTGAAATGGAGTTTAACTCGTGTGCCCCATGCGGAAATGCTTTCCAGTGCTTTGTTCGTGTTGGTTTCGAGTGTGGTGATCGTACGACCTGTCGCGATAAGAAAGACATCATCAGCGAAGGCCTGGATGTGGCAGCCCTCGGGCATGTTGATTTCGAGCAACTCGTCCAAAATGACGTTCCAGAATAGTGGGCCCAGGACCGATCCCTGGATGCATCCGCGGGTCATGATCTTGTGTGCACTAGAGTCCGCATAGTTGATTGTTACTTGTCGGTTACTGATGTAGCTTGTGATGAGTTGGTATATGTTTTTGGGGCATTCAGCATGATGCAGCTGCTTCAATAGGGCCGGCCACCAGGCGTGGTCAAAAGCGGCCTGAATGTCTAAGGAAACTGCGATCACTTGATTTTTATTTATTTTTGCACTTGTAATTTCGTTTATGGCAGTGTTCAAAGCGTCTGTGGTTGAGGTCTGTTCTTTAAAGCCGAATTGTTTTGGATTCATGTGATTGGTTTTACCCAGGTGGTAGGTGAGTCTCTTTGAGATGAGTTTCTCGAGTGTCTTTCCCAACACATTGATGAGTCCGATTGGGCGGTAAGAGGACATGTCCGTATAATCTGCTTTGCCGGGCTTTGGCAGAACTTTGACGAATGCCGTTTTCCACTGCTCCGGAAAGTATTGTAGGTGTAGACACTGGTTCATGACAGCGGTTATGATTGTTGGATGTGCCGCTGCGAACGTGGAGCAAATGTCGGAGGTCAGGTGGTCGACCCCCGGGGCCTTGTTAGGGTTCATGCCCTTAAGGTGTTCGATGATCTCATCGGTGGTGAAGTTTGGATCATTTGGGGTGTTGGGTACCGAAGTTGTACATGCCCTGATTTGCGATTGCACAGGATCGTCGTTGTTGTCATCAGGGTAGAATTTTTGTAGTAGGGCCGCTGCCGTCTCCTGGGCATTGCTGGTGTACTGTCCGTTAATACAGAGTGTTGTTGGAGGTTTACGTTGTGGTGCGTTCTTCAGTAATCTGTTGGTCAGGGACCATACATCCTCCTTACCCTGCCTGTTACAAAATTGTCGGAAGTTCTCTGTTGATTCTTTTAGGATGGCAGTGGAGTATTCCTTGGCTATTTTCTCCCGTTCATTAAGGGTTTCGGTTAGTGGCAGGCCCTTACGCTTGAGTTCGCTAATTCGGTGATGCAAGTGTATTAACTGTTTTTTAAGATTCTCCAGTTCATCGCTCCACCAGGGTGTGGTTGTTTTATATTTTGGTTTCTTTGGCAGGCATTCGTCACACGTTTCCTGTATAACTTTGGTTAATGCAGTGATGTAGTTCTCGAGTTGTTTGGGGTTGAGGGTATCTATGGGTGTTTGATCGAGTCCAGTATTTCGCATTTTATTTATGCTTGTTGCGGAGAATAAGTCCCAATCCGCATTCTTGGTGTTGTATCTGTATGTGGTAAGGTTCTTATTTTTAGTAGGTGGTTGATGAAGCGTTAAATTAAATGTGATCGCTTTGTGTTGGGACGTGGGGCAGGCGTCATGTGCTATCCTCCACGAGTGCACCTTACTAGCGAAATTACCAGACACGAGAGTGAGGTCAATTGTTGATTGACGGATGGCGCCATGTGTGACGGTGACGAAGGTGGGGGAGGTGCCGTCGTTGCAGATGATGAGTTCGTTGGCCATGATAATATTCATCATGTCTTTGCCCCGCTTGTTAGCTCTGATGGAGCCCCATGATTGGTGCCATCCGTTAAAGTCACCCCCAACAATATGGTGAGAGTTACGATTGTCCTGCAGCAGGTGTTCTAGTTTGTGAAGTGTTCCATCATTATCCGTGTCGGGTTCCACATAGGCGCTAGTGATAAGAAGCTTCTTGCCGCCATAGCTGATTTGTGCGACGCTTAGGTTAGTTGACGAGTATTGTCCAAGTCCGATAGAGGATCCCAGTTTCTTATTCACTACGATGAGTGCTTTTACTCTAGTGTCGCTGGGGAATTGATGGATGTCATATCCAGTCATTGTTTTAATGGTAAGATTTTTGCCCACATACGGTTCACTAACAAGTCCAATGTCGTAGTTGTTCGCTTGAAAATATTGCATAAACTCATGCTGGCTATTGTATTGTTTGTCCAGGTTACATTGTAGGATTTTGATAACCATAGTCGATCTTTGCCTCGACTCTCTCCCGGATCAACTGAACTATCGGGCAGTGTACTGAGGTAGGTGAGTGTTGAGTGTCTGTGTTGGTTTTGTATTTGTGATTATTAGTTGTGCAGTTATGGCACTTTGTGGTTTCTGGGCGGTTTTTTGTTGGGCAATTATCGATTGTGTGTGTGGGGTCGGCACAGTGTCGGCAGGGTTTTAATTCTGCAGTACAGTGGTTCCTGGTGTGGCCGAACTGCAGGCACGCAAGACACTGCAGAAAAGGGGTGAAATTCTCCACGTGTACTCTCTGATGGTCGATGTTAATCCTATCCAATCTCGTGATGACTCTCCAGACTTCGGGTGAAGTGAGTAGTGCGGCGTTGTATAGTTGTTGGTTGCGATTATCCCTTATAAATCTTAGGGTGATGTCCGGTTCAGCTTCTCCACAGGCTTGACTGATGGTAGGGTTTTGGCCGAGTATAGTTTCCACTAGTTCGGTGGGTCTGACGTCTCGGTTAATGCCTTTCAGCATAACCATGGGCCTTAGGCGTTTGGCCGGCTCCGCTCGGATTTGGTTGGAGTTTTTGAGCTTGTTTAGGGTTTCGTCTCTTTGTGTGGGTGTGTCGAATTCAACCCGTATTTTGTTGTTGGAGACCGGCTGGACTCGGGAGGGCGCGTAGCCAGTACCCCTGAAAGAAACCTCTTTACGGAAGGTGTTTAATGTCTCTTTCCTCGTGGCCGTGTCCTCAGTGGGAGTAATGACAATCGCAGGTTTATTGATCGCTCGCGGAGGTGGTGGTGGCTGATGGGTGTTAGGAGTGGTTGATGTGACCTTAACGGTACTTTTGGCTGTCGTTTTGGTTGCCGTCGTTTCGGCGTAGGTCCTACCACCAGGCGTAATGATCTTAGCCACTTTACTTATTTCTTCTTTAATAGTGTTCTGTATTTCTTCCCCTATTTTCTGAATCGTGTTATGGGTGTTTTGAGTTGCCGCTATCTCCCTGGTGATTGCCTCAATGTCACCAGCAATTTTAATTGTAGTTCTTTTGCTTTCTGACGTGACACTTCTACCACTGTTTATTGTCCTTATTATTTCTTTAGTAAGCAGTTGTATTGCCGTTAGGCATTCATTTAGAGTTCTACCAGAGGGGGTGGGGGAGTTTTCTCTATTGTCCGCATCCAAGAATTGTTCGGTGTCTCCAGCTGGGTCTTCGTTTTGAGTGTTGGAAGACATATCGATCAATGGCGCTCAGTGGCGCATATAGCATGGAGCAATGGCCCAGCTAGCAATCGCGGTAAAAGTTTATTTAAAATTGTTTTAGAGCTGTATAAGTTGTTCCTAGCCAAATGTAATAGCAATATCACTCAGTAATAGTTTCTGTGTTAAGTAAGATTGCCCCTGACAAAAATTGAGAGCAAAATCACACCCTCGGCTCCAATTAATGTAACTCGTTCGTATGCCTGATGAAACTTTTGCCGCAATGTTGCACGAAGTAATTGTTATGTAGAATGTTCGATCAGTCGCTGGGTTTGAGTGGTTAGTGTGTACCGGTCACTTTTAGACACTTGTTGCCGTCTTCGGATACGGATTGTGATATACCGTGGCTCGGCGTATCGGGAGGCACGCTCCAACAGTGACCGAGAACGATCTCCGCCAAGTAATGCCCTCCCAACTCAGTCGGACCAACCGGTGTGCATTAGGAGCGCCTAACGTGGAGTTGTAGGCAAAGTTTCACGTTCGTAAGAGGTGTACGCACAGGTCTCTAGGTAACTTACACTGAGGCTAAAGTCGCGGTATAGGGCAAAGTAGCGGTAAGAGCAATAGTCTGTGTGCACTTTTAGATAAGTAGGCTGCACAGGATTATTCCTTACATATGTTTGATGGCAGAGTTACATCCGTTGTTATTGATGTAACAAGTTCGTACGCCTGATGAAAATTTGCCGCAATGTTACACAAGATGAGATTTACTTACACAATTTAATTAGGCACTGAGTTAATGTGGATTATATTATTGTCTCTAATGGTACTTGTTGGTGTTGTCGGGTTCAGTATGCAGTGTCGGCGGGTGTCCCGGGGCCCGGCAGGTTCGGGAGCACGCTCAGACAGTGACCAGAATCGATCTCCGTCGAGTTATGCCACCCCAGTCCAGTCGAGTTATCCGGTGTGGTTAGAAGTGCCTAACACGAAGTTGAGAGCAAAGTTTTGCATTGGAAAAAAAAAAAAAAAAAAAAAAAAAAAAAAAAAAAAAAAAAAAAAAAAAAAAAAAAAAAAAAAAAAAAAAAAAAAAAAAAAAAAAAAAAAAAAAAAAAAAAAAAAAAAAAAAATGTACGCACAAATCACCAGGTCACTTTCACTGAAGACTGAAATACAATGGTAACAATAACAATAGTTTGAGACGAAGTCCCGTGCGTCTGCACGCAGACGAATTCCGCTGACAATTTAAATCCTTCCTATGTATAGCACTCCACCCGCATGGACAGTAAAAGTAAAGGCTAAAGTAGCTAACTCTGGTGTAAAAGTAAAAGTCACTGTAATCATACCCTACTTGTTCCAAAATTTTTGAGTGGTCAGCCGCTTGCCGGGGTCGGGCGCTCCCGGTCCGGGGGGCCGCCAAAGAGCACTGGAGGCCGAGGTCTCTCAGGCAGGGGACCGCAGCGAAGCACCGGAGCCCTGCCGAGTTGTACCTCCACCGTGCGTCTTCCGTAGTCCGTGGCTGGGCGCTCCGCGAAGGAGAGGCCGCAGCAGAGCACCGGAGCCCGAAGTCTCTTAGGCGGGGGACCGCGGCGGAGCACCGGAGCCCCGCCGAGTTGCACCTCCCCCTCGCGTCGTCCGTTGTCCGGGGCGGGGCGCTCCGGGACGGAGAAGCCGCAACAGAGCACCGGAGCCCGAAGTTTCTCAGGCGGGGGGACCGCAGCGGAGCACCGGAGCCCCGCCGAGTTATGCCTCCCCCGCGTCGTCCGTTGTACTTTGTGTTGGAATTACCGGTCGGTCAGTGGTCGCACGATGTTGATTTAGGTGTCCTCTGATTCGTGAGAGTCTGGTGCGTCGGGAGGCACCTTCAGAATGGTGTCGCGAGGAGAGCTGAGCACTGGAGACGCTTGAACACAAGAATTATGAGGGGCGTGCGGCCCTGCGCGGCAAGTTGTGGAATGCGGCGATTTTAACCAACTTTCAGCTGTCCCAGGTCCGTGGTTCAGGCCTTGTCGGATGTACAAGGGTTTGGCGCGTCAGGAGGCACCGTCAGAATGACATCGCGTCGGTACCAAGAGGTAGGAGACCGCCGTGAAGTTAGAAAATGTGAGCCGCGTCGAACGGTGTCGGCCGGAACCGTGAAACGCAGCTGGTTGGCTGACTTCCAGATGTCGCAGGTGCGCGGTTCGTATGACAAAAGATGCACAAGGATCCAGCGAGTCAGGAGGCGCTTTCAGACAGACATCGCGCTGGAACCCAGAAGCAGCACGACACTTTTAAGCACGCGACTCGGTGCGCGCGATTACCGAACACACTGTTGTTAATTTTGCGATCTGGTTATCAGTCGCACAGGGTTTTGTCATATATCCCTGTATGCGTCAGAGTCTAGCGCGTCTAGAGGCACCTTTAAATCTGATATATAGTCACTTCACTTCGAGTTATAGCCTAAATTGTCACTGTCAATGTAAAAAAAATTTACTCACTAAGCGTCACTTGGAGTCCGGTCGGTCAGTGGTCGCACGATGTTGATTTAGGTGTCCTCTGATTCGTGAGAGTCTGGTGCGTCGGGAGGCACCTTCAGAATGGTGTCGCGAGGAGAGCTGAGCACTGGAGACGCTTGAACACAAGAATTATGAGGGACGTGCGGCCCTGCGCGCCAAGTTGTGGAATGCGGCGATTTTAACCAACTTTCAGCTGTCCCAGGTCCGTGGTTTAGGCCTTGTCGGATGCACAAGGGTTCGGCGCGTCAGGAGGCACCATCAGAATGACATCGCGTTGGTACCAAGAGGTAGGAGACCGCCGTGAAGTTAGAAACTGTGAGCCGCGTCGAACGGTGTCGGCCGGAACCGTGAAATGCAGCTGGTTGGCTGACTTCCAGATGTCGCAGGTGCGCGGTTCGTATGACAAAAGATGCGCAAGGATCCAGCGAGTCAGGAGGCACTTTCAGACAGACATCGCGCTGGAACCCAGAAGCAGCACGACACTTTTAAGCACGCGACTCGGTGCACGCGATTACCGAACACACTGTTGTTAATTTTGCGATCTGGTTATCAGTCGCACAGGGTTGTGTCATATATCCCTGTATGCGTCAGAGTCTAGCGCGTCTAGAGGCACCTTTAAATCTGATATATAGTCACTTCACTTTGAGTTATAGCCTAAATTGTCACTATCAATGTAAAAATTTACTCACTAAGCGTCTCTTGGAGTCCTGTATCTCTGGGATTACATAAGAGAAAAATCCAAGATTTGGCAGGGAGGTGGGCCGAGGGTTTCTCCACACAACTACAATCCAGAAAGAGGGTGTCAGGGCGACGAATTGAAGCCCGCACGCACTTCAGTGTTTTTGGATTTTTAGTCCGTCGCACTATTTTCGTCACAAAAAATCGAAATGCCGTCCGATTTCAAAGATTCGTACGGCATTCGACAGGGTTTTAAAGCGCGCAACTTTTGGTATATCACACGGTAATAATTTGAAACACTGTACCACCTTTTGTGAATTTAGTGCGCGGAGCGTTACGGAGCGTCGCGGAAAGGTCCGTTGGGAGCGTGCGTTCGGGACCGCGCGGGAGTTGTGACACCGGTTAGGTTAGGTTAGGTTAGGTTAGGTTAGGTTAGGTTAGGTTAGGTTAGGTTAGGTTAGGTTAGGTTAGGTTAGGTTAGGTTAGGTTAGGTTAGGTTAGGTTAGGTTAGGTTAGGTTAGGTTAGGTTAGGTTAGGTTAGGTTAGGTTAGGTTAGGTTAGGTTAGGTTAGGTTAGGTTAGGTTAGGTTAGGTTAGGTTTTTTTTTTTTTTTTTTTTTTTTTTTTTTTTTTTTTTTTTTTTTTTTTTTAGGGGCATTATTGCCCCACTCTTGTTCCCCTATTTCTGGAATAAGGCTTTTCACTCTCATTTATTCTAATTCTTAGTGTTATTTTTTACTTAGATGTACTTAATTATAACTATTAAATGTCTATCGCTTATTGTCTATCTTACACAGCTTAAGTGCGTTTTAAGTGCGTTACTTGTATTTGACCTTAATATACCTTGTTATTGTTCTTATTACTAGTACTATCTTATATATTTACTGTTACTTTTACTCTCTATCTTTTTACTTTTCCTTAATTACGATTATTAGTTAAACTAGTTATATATAACCCTATATTATATATCTAGTTTTTATTGCTTATTTCTATTTATTGTTTTTGTACATATATCTTTGAAGTAACTTACTAATTTATATCTACTTATCTTATCTTTTAGTGTTACTGGTATGGAGTCCTTTGTGAGTTTTAAGTCAAGTTTGCTCTCAATTTCGTACCTTTCTTTGACAAAAGTTGGACATTCAAGCAGGATATGTTCCACAGTCTCAGCACACTGTGAATCACAGATACACGCCGGGCTCTCCTTGCACCTAAAGCGGTTCAGGTACGCGGAGAACCCGCCGTGTCCCGTGAATATCTGGGTGAGGATTGGGTCAATTGGGATCCTTCTCACGATGCTGTACGCGGCCACCGCGTCGGGGAAAAACAGCTTTGTCGTTGAAGCCGTTTCTTCTCGCGTGTAGCGCTCGCTCCATTCGCGAAGTGACTCCTGTCGGATGCAACGTTTCGCGAATGAGAGCGGGCACTGGTCGTAGTGGGGTCTAACTTTCAGGTTAAGGGCGGCATCCTTTGCGAGTGTGTCGGCTCTCTCGTTACCCTCCATCCCTGCGTGTGCCTTTATCCAAAATAAGTTCAATATTTTGCCGCGTTCCTTCATAAGCTCTAAGTTTCTATTAATTTTAAACGCTAGGGGATGGAGGGAATCTCCTCTTGAGATTGTCTCGAGAGCCGATCTGGAGTCGCTTAAGATGTTATATTTGCCGCCCTTACCCTTCAACGCGATCTCTGTAGCCTTTTCGAGGGCCAGCATTTCCGCCTGGTACACGGTGCAGAATGGCTCCAGTCTGTATTTCTTGGCTTCCGTCTCAGCCGCATCATTCCATACAGATAATGCGGCTCCGACTTTGCCTTCGATTTTGGAGCCGTCTGTGAAGATATTTTTGCAGCCTTGCGTGTGCTGTGCTACCTCTGCACCGTGGTTAGGTTAGGTTAGGTTAGGTTAGGTTAGGTTAGGTTAGGTTAGGTTAGGTTAGGTTAGGTTAGGTTAGGTTAGGTTAGGTTAGGTTAGGTTAGGTTAGGTTAGGTTAGGTTAGGTTAGGTTAGGTTAGGTTAGGTTTTTTTTTTTTTTTTTTTTTTTTTTTTTTTGGGACTCTACGTCCCTCTCTTGGTCCCCCTATCCAGGACAAGGGATTTTTGTATTGCTATTCTTTTCTTTCTTATATTTATTTACGTATATAAAACTATTTCTATTATTCTTTTTGCTTATTTTCATACATCAAGTTTACAATTTAGTCTATTTATCTTAGTCTATTTATCATATTTTCTATCTTATAATCTTATCTTAATTACTAATTATATATAAGCTCAATTATATATTTAGTAATTTTTTATTATTACTTATTTCTATTATTTACTCTTATTACTATTTGTTTACTATATTCTAAAAATCTATTTAATATTACCTTATTTTTAACTATTTTATATAAACTGTCTAGTTCTAACTTACAGGCTATACTACACTCTAGGTTGTATCTATCCACTGCGTGGATGGGACATTCGAGCAGGAGGTGTGGGACCGTCTCCTGAACGTCAGGGTCACATTGGCACGCCGGGCTCTCCTTGCACTTGAACCGGTGCAAGTACTCGGAGAAGCCGCCGTGCCCCGTGAACACCTGCGTCAGTATCGGATCCAGGACGATCCGCCTGACGATCCCGTGCGCCTCGACAGCGTCCGGAAAGAACAGCTTCGTCACCGAAGCCGTCTCTCCGTCCGCGTATCTCCGGCTCCATTCGTCAATCGAGTCCTTTCGGATCTGTCGTTTGACGAATGAAACCGGACATTTGTCATAGGTCGCACGGGTCTTCAGGTGTTGTGCGGCCTCTTTAGCGAGCTGATCAGCCCTCTCGTTTCCCTCCAACCCCACGTGCGCCTTGACCCAGAAAAGTCCAATTTTCTGGGCGCGTTTCTCGGCTGTTTTTAGTAATTTCTTAATTTCAAACGCTAGGGGGTGGAGGGAATCACCTCTGGTGACGACGTCGAGGGCGGACCTGGCATCACTAAAGATGCCGCACGCAGGAAGCCCGCTTCGGAGCGCCTCCTCCACGGCGTACCGGAGGGCGAGTAGTTCCGCCTGGTAGACGGAGCAGTATGGCTCCAGCCGCAATTTTCGGGTACTCGTCTCGGCGGCGCCGTTCCATATGGACAGCGCCGCTCCGACTTTCCCGTCAATCTTGCTTCCGTCGGTGAAGATACTAAGACCCTCACCGACGTGCTGGGCCAGTTCTGCCCCGTCCGCCAGGCATTGGAACGTCCCGTTCCCCCGTTCCGCCGGGTGCTCCAATTTGACGAAGGCCACAGGAGTCTCCACATCCCGGTCTCCTACTACCTCGCAGGAGTGCCCCTTCTTGACTTCATAAAGCAGTGCGGTTTCCCGCACCCTTATGTCAAGGGGGAGCACCCCCGCCAGCAGCAGGGCCGAGTTGAGAGAGACAGTCCTGTAGGCCTTCGTCATCTTCTGCGCGAAACTGCGCTGGATGGCTCCGAGCTGCTTCCTTACACCTAGCTTTCGGCTGGCTGGAGCCCATGCGCTTGCGGCATACAAGATCACAGGCTCCACCGCAGCCGTGTAGATCGTCCTGATCACTTCGGGTCCCAACCCCCACTGGACCTTGGCCGACCTCGCGAGCACTTTGAACAGGCCTATGGCCTTCGCGCACGCCTGCGTCACGTGACCGTTAAAGGTCAGTTTTCGGTCTATTGTTAGGCCAAGCAGCTTGATCTCATTAGACAGACCAATGTCGACTCCGCCCATGCGCAGGATCGGGGTGTCGTACTTTAGCTTATTGGTAATTAACATTGCCTGGGTTTTGTGAGGCGCGAATTTCAGCTTATTTCTGACACCCCAATCCCGCACATAGGCTAGTGCCGCATTGGCCTGCTTCTGAGCTTCTCCTGTGGAACCCCCATCAAACACCAGGACGACATCATCAGCAAAAGCTTGACAATAGTCGCCCCGGAGCTCGAGCCCCTGTAAAAGGGGGTCGAGGAGGAGGTTCCACAGGATTGGCCCTCCAATAGAGCCTTGAACACAACCTTTAACGGTCCTGCGAGCTGACTCGGCACCCGCGTATCGGACCCTGACCATCCGATCATCTAGATAGCTGGCGACCATCCTTCTGATGTTTGGTGGGCAGCGTTCTTCCGCCAACCGGACTTTTATGGCAGGCCACCAGGCGCTATCGAAGGCCCCCTCTATGTCCAACGATATCATAATCAGGACTTTCTTCTCTCGAAGTTTAGTCCTGACATGACTCATCAGATCATAGAGGGAGTCCTCGGTGCCCCTCTGTGGCATAAAGCCGTATTGGCGGTGGCTCATCCTCGGAAGGATGTGCCACTTTAGCCTACCCACCAGCATCTTTTCCAGAATCTTTCCCATCACTGGCAACAGTCCTATCGGCCGATGTGCCTTGGGCGCCGAGTAATCGTCCTTACCCGGCTTCCGCAGCACAACGACCGTGGCCTCCTTCCAAATCCTAGGAAAGTAGGCCAGTTCTAGGCACTTGTTAGCCAGTGCTAGGAAAGACTCCGGATCTTGGGCGATCGCCTGCGAACAGATATCGGAGGTCAGGCCATCCGACCCGGGCGCCTTCTTAGGATTGAAGGTCACCAGCGCCGCCGTGAGCTCCCCCAGCGTGAACGGTGGGTCATGTACCTCACCATGGACCCAATCGTTCACCCGTGAGGCAAGCTCCCTGGTGCGCCGGTGATCCTCATTATCCTCCTCGTGAGGGTCGTCTGGGTAGAAGGTCTCGGCAAGAAATCTTGCCGATTCCTCCTGATCCAGGATTTGTCCGTCCCTCACGAGTGGCGCGTCTTCGTGCCGCTTGGTCAGCCTGCCCATTACTCGATATATCCCATCCCACAGCCCTTCCTTAGTTTGCTTCCCGCAGAACTCCTTCCATCCTCTGCATTGAGTTTCTCTGGATTCCCTTTCGTAAGCCTCCTTGGCTTCTTTGTACGCCCGGATGACACACGCCTTCCTAACGGGTGCCGCCCATCGGATGCGGCGTTTCCGTCGCATCATTTCACGTTTGGACCTGTCAAGCTCCTTTGACCACCAAGGGATCGCATATTTTGTACTAGTTTTCTTTTTTGGAATAATTTCCTCACTACTTTTGGTTACCATTCGTGTATATCTTTCTACTTTCTCTTCTAGTACCTCTTTATTTATTACTTTCTCTAACTCTATTTTATTTAAATTTTGTTCTTTAATGTTATTTCTAAAATTATTTCCAAATTCAGTCCAATTGACTTTCTTAGTATTATATATCCTGGTTGTGTTTTTAATTGCGATCCCTTGGCCTTTCTGTAGCGACACCTCGAAAGTAATGGTGTTATGGTCGGAGCTCGTCAGGTCCTCCTCGACTTTCCAATTCTGGATTCGGCTCAGGAGATCGACCGAACAGGCGGTGACATCCACCTGGCTGGAGTAGGCTCTGTCTCCCCTCACGGTGAAGAACGTCGGCGTGTTGCCTTCGTTCAACACGTGGAGACCCGCTTCGTCCAGCCAACCGGACACCTCCTCTCCCCTTCGGTCGATCTCTCGGCTCCACCATAGGCTCTTCGCGTTGGTGTCCCCTCCAATTATCAGGCGTCTCGTGCCCAAGCTACGACTGACGCCCCTCAGATGGTCGAGGTATTCTTCCAACGGCTTATCGGGTTCGAAGTAACACGAGACCACCACCATCTCCCAGGCGCTAGTACGGATTTTCACCACAACAATATTTGTCGTGGTGAATTGGGGGCAGATCAAGGCATCCAAGTCTACATCGTAGACTACAATGGCTGCCTTGACCCGCCCCCCTTCCCGTTCCGCGCACTGGAAGATCCTGGCGGCCCCGTAGTTCTTCACCCGGCCGGTGCTCCCGACGTACGGCTCCTGGATTAGTGCGAAGGCCAACCTCCTTCTTGCTGCCATTTGCATAAATTCTTGCGTTGCTAGCGCACTTCTTTGGAGATTGGCCTGCGCCACCAGGTATGACCGCTCGTCGGGAGCTGCGTCAGTCGCAGCCGAGCCCGAGGCCATGGGGACCACCTCAGCAATACGCCATGGTGGATCTGGCCAGCGCGTCCCACCTCCTGCGCACCGGGCAGTCTTGGCTGAAGGCATTGTGTCCGGTCTCAGCGAATTTCGCCTTCAGGCAGTTGCAGCACGTCGGTGCTGCAGCTGCCATCCAGTCCGGACACTCCGCCCTCAAGTGCGGCCCACCGCAGTGGCTGCAGGCATCCAGAGAGCCACGGCAGAACCGCCTCCCGTGGCCGTAGCCCAAACACTTTGAGCATTGGACCAAGGGAGACTGGTCCTCGACCTTGACCCTCTGGATGTCAATGTGGATCGCGCCAGCCTCCGTGAACCTCCTCCAGATCGATGGTGAAACTCGGAGAACGACGTGCGTCATCAACGGGTTCCGGGCCTTCCTCTTATACCGGATCTCCATCCGGTCGGCATCCTTTACAATATGGGCCAGGAGATGCTTGTTCTGGGCCCTTATTGCGCCCAGAATCTCCTCGTCCGTATGGCACTTTAGAAGATCCTTTAGGATGATCAGGGGGTCTTTGTTTTTTATGTCGGAGACATGCAGGTTCTTCCCTTCTTGTCTTAGTCTCTCCTTAACCTTTGCCATCTCTTCTTTATCCTCAAAGCCCATTATGACCTTCCTTTCCTTTGCTTTCCGTATTCTATCTATTTTCAATCCCTCTTCCTTTGCATTAACTGCCTTCCTTATTCTATCTACCACCTGATCTCCGGTTTCTTCTTCATCCTGAGAGGTTATGACTATCGAGTGCAGCGCCGTAGTCACCTCTGTTGTAGTTTTAAGTGGACCGGCAGCTACATTCGCGTAGGTCCTAGCCTTTTGCATTTCCTCTCTATGTTTCTGCACCTCCTCGCTCATCCTCTTTATCTCCTCCTTGTTTTCCTGTAGCATCTTTCCGTGGTCCTCCAACCGTTTAAGGAGTTCCCTTTCAAGTTTGTCCTTGTCTTTCCCTTGTCCTTTGCCTACTGTGTCCAACGTTTCCGCCTTTGACGTTTCTTCCCGTTCTGGCTCCTTCCCCTTTCCTCCTTCTGCGGTCCGCCCTTTGTAGGGCTTGCCCTCCTCGGCGTCCTTCACCAACCTGTAAAGGCGATCCGCAGCCTCGATGACCTCTAGCTTTATCTCGGTTTTGAGATTCCGGCTGTTGTTTATTTGCAGCCGGGCCTTCAGGAGGCACGCCTTAGCCTCAGCGGTCCTGTTCAGGTAGGCAGTACTCCCTTTTTTGGGGGAGTCCTGCCTATCAGAACCTGTCTCCGGCATGGGCTGGCTTTTAGCAATGCCCCTCCGCTCTGCTGGTGCTGCAGATGCTACGGATGTCGTTGGAGCAGCTGAGGTCATCGGTGCTGCAACCGTCCTCTTCGGCATGGTGGTAGGTAGAGCAGCCCTGGTTTCGGGCGCTGCGTCGAGCCGTGACTCGATGCTGCGCCTCGCCTGGGCCACTGACTGACTCCGAGAGGGTCCCGCTCCTACAACGGCTCCTGCGTCAGCATCGCGTTTCGATGGGGAAAGGGGCTTCTTGACGGGCGTATGGAAGCTAGGCATGATGATCTGTCTGGATTGGGGTCCGCGTCAATTTATAAAATATATTCGATAGCTTCGTGAATGTAGAGTTCACGGAGCAGTCTATGTCAGTTTAAGTCCACTTGTAAGTGTATAGTGCTTACAAGGTCAATTATAATGTATAATATATTTGGTGCGTAACTGCACAATAATCTGTCCAAAACTAATCTCTAATTTTCTATTTGTTTCAGGTCTGTGGCG
This sequence comes from Sphinx pinastri, assembly GCA_947568825.1. Classification (NCBI taxonomy): domain Eukaryota; kingdom Metazoa; phylum Arthropoda; class Insecta; order Lepidoptera; family Sphingidae; genus Sphinx; species Sphinx pinastri. The sequence continues at coordinate 38,529 of CANOQI010000004.1, read as the reverse complement.
GTTTCGAGCAGCGTGCGTGTAGCAGTAAATATATGGTAAGTATGTTTTTCTAATGTCAATAAAAATTTTTTGGGCTCTCGTGCCGGTATAGCCGCACCTTACCTGGTCAAAAAAGACAAAAGGGTGGGTGTGGGGGGCAATTTTTTGCCGGAGCGCGACGTGTGATACGCCGTTAGACGCGTCTCGGCGAGTACTTCACGAATATCGAATAATGTTAGGTACGGTTGGTACATAAATTTTTCACCGTCAGCAGAAGTATGGAAAATTTACGAAATTTGGAAAAATTGTGGGGGGAGAAAATCAAAATTATACGGAACGGTAAGTATTTATAAAATGCTATCAAACAATGTGCCACACTAAATAGTTTTCGTACAAAAATTTCACAAAATTCGACGGTTAGGTTAGGTTAGGTTAGGTTAGGTTAGGTTAGGTTAGGTTAGGTTAGGTTAGGTTAGGTTAGGTTAGGTTAGGTTAGGTTAGGTTAGGTTAGGTTAGGTTAGGTTAGGTTAGGTTCCGCCCTGTGGATTGGGGGCGTTTGGAGAATTCCACCACGGTATCCCCTGCCTGTCGTAAGAGGCGACTTATAGGGGCCACCGGGGGTCGCGGGCGGGCGGCAGGGGGCCGTCCGTCTTTGTTTTGTGTTTCTTTTAGCACATTGTTGCGACCCCCCGTGATGGACGGCAGCGTGGCAGGTAGGCCTCACGCTGCCGTTGACGCTGAGAGCGTCCTTCGGTGCGCGGGGGCTTCTGAGCCCCCCCCCACAACAGGAGACGGGCCGCACCAGGCGGCACCGCGCAGGGGCGGTTGCGGACGACAACTTAGACATTAGTCAGAGGAAGCCCGCAGCCGTCCCTAATGCGCCGAAGATGGCCACCGCGGAGTTTTAGTTGGTATGCCGTGCGTTGTACATAGGCTAGGGACTCGGCCCGGCGGTCGCCCGACGTTTCCCATCTCTCCGGGCGGCTCAACGCCGGGTCGTAAGGCACGGTGAACCCAACATAACCGCTCGGTCGCCCCCCACGAAGGCCGGGCGGTAGTGGTAAAGCACTTTCTCCGCGAAAAAAAAAAAAAAAAAGGTTAGGTTAGGTTAGGTTAGGTTAGGTTAGGTTAGGTTAGGTTAGGTTAGGTTAGGTTAGGTTAGGTTAGGTTAGGTTAGGTTAGGTTAGGTTAGGTTAGGTTAGGTTAGGTTAGGTTAGGTTAGGTTTTTTTTTTTTTTTTTTTGGGTAGGCGATCCTGCAGTCAACACCGGGGGAAACCTGCGAATGGGATACTGGAGTCCCCCGGCTTGACGACTGCAGGGGCCTGGGAAGGAAGCGGGAAAGGATGATGGAAGGAAAGGTGGGGAGTGGAGAAAGGTTCTCAGGATGGGCGGAAAGGAAAAGGGTGCCAGGAAATGTTCGCGGGCCCTTTTAGGCCTCAATGTGTTATGCAACCAAGAGGTATACACACTGACTGTGTGCCTCGGCCCGCGACTAATGTTCCCCCGCGCATGGGCGTGCATTGGGTGTGAAGACCCAAAGCACAAGAATTGCCTCGGGGGGCGGTTAGGTTAGGTTAGGTTAGGTTAGGTTAGGTTAGGTTAGGTTAGGTTAGGTTAGGTTAGGTTAGGTTAGGTTAGGTTAGGTTAGGTTAGGTTAGGTTAGGTTAGGTTAGGTTTTTTTTTTTTTTTTTTTTTTTTCCCACCTTGGTCAGCCGGGGGGGCACCTGCTAACGGTATACTGGTACCCCCCCAGATCTCTACCAATGTGGTAAAGTGATGAATGTAGTGAGTTATAAATTGTGAGGCCTTCTCGGTTGGCAGCCCAATCACACTAATTGGGCTGACAATCGGGGAGGCCATATGGTTATGCCGCAGCAAGGACCCATTAGTGTTATACGCTGTTGTTATTAACATTTGACTCTTAAGCTTAAAAAAGGTTATTAACACGTGAGAGACACGCCGCTCGACCAGCGGTCCAGCCACTTAGGCTGGGCCGCTGTTCGAGAGGGCCACGTGGCCATGTCGCAGCATTGGCCAGTAAGCCCTCATACGGACTAGTTGAGCACTATGTTGTACACAGTTACTTACATTTGTACAATTGGTAAAATTTTTGGTTTTGTTTATGTGATATATCCCTCTCGATCAGCAGTCCAGCCACCCGAACTGGGCCGCTGGTCGAGAGGGCCATGTGACCATGTCGCAGCATTGGCCAGTCAACCCTCGCACAGGTTGGTTGAGTGCTGGTGTTGTACACAGTTATTTATACTTATATAGCTAGTGAGATATTTACATTTGTACAGTTAGAGCAATTTTGTGCGTGTGAGCCATTCCGTTCGATCAGCAGTCCAGCCACCCAAACTGGGCTGCTGGTCGAGACGGTCATGAGCCCATGTTGCAGCATAGGCCAGTCAACCCTGACACTATTGTTGTACACTGGTATTTATATATTACATTTGAGCTCTAGTGTTGTACACAGGTATTTACATAATTACAATTAGATTAGTAAGTTTAACATATTTATGAGACTTATTGGCAATGTGATTTATAGTCTTATTACGAATTGGTTTTTTTTTTTTTTTTTTTTTTTTTTTTTTTTTTTTTTTTTTTTTTTTTTTTTTTTTTTTTTTTGTTATTCTTATTATGTACTTGTTCTAGGTTTACAAGGTTAGTATATTCTGTTAGCTTATTATATTTTTATTCTAGGTTTACAAGATTAGTATATTCTGTTAGCTTATTATATTCTTATTCTAGGTTTACAAGGTTAGTATATTCTGTTAGCTTATTATATTCTTATTCTAGATTTACAAGGTTATTTGTTAAATGTCTTTAGTGCGTTAACGATTGTGGTCGCCAACGCGCCAAAGGAATTAATGCATTGGGGCTTTTCCACCAGTTCATTGATTGCGTACGGCTCCACATCATAGTGCCGGCAGACCGATTCATGCCGCTGGCGAGGAACAGCGAATCTTGGGCAGCTCTGCATTAAATGGTCAAAGTCCTGCACGCAGGCCGGGTCACAGGGACACTTATCTGTTGTTGTGATTTTGAATCTGTGGAGATATTTTCTGTGGTAACCGTGTCCAGTTAGTAGCTGTGTCCATGCGAAATCTATGTCAACCACTTTCCTGAGCCTGCGCACATGGTTTAGATCAGGCAAGAGTCTGCGGGTGTGTTCTCCTTGTGGGCCAGTGAGGTAGATGGTGTTGCTGTCTTTATATGTGTCTTTGCTGATCAATGATTTGACGTAGCTTATCGGGAAATTAGTGTATTCATAGCGTTTATGTGAGCTGGCTGCTTTTTTGGCGGCCTCGTCCGCCTCCTCATTGCCAATTATGCCCACGTGTGCCTTTACCCATACGAAATCTAAACTGCCCGACAAGCCTACTGTGTGGTGTGTATTGTGTATTTCGGCGACGAACGGGTTGGTACTGTGCATATTTCTGATCTCTAAAATTGAGCTCAGAGAGTCAGTATAAATGATGACGTTGGTGTATTGGTGTGCGATAGTCCATTTACAGGCCTCAGCGATGGCCAGCAACTCAGCTTGGTAGACGGTGCAGCTGTCGTGGAGGCGGAAAGTTCTTGTGGTTTTGCTACCGTTGGGGAGGTAGGCCACGAACGCCGCGCCGACTCTGTCGTCATATTTGCTTCCGTCGGTATATATTTTGATGGTGTCAGGCGTTCCGTGCTTGTCGGCGTCTTCCTGTGAGGCGGCGAATGATGCCTCTATACACTTCCTGTCGGCAGGATGGAGGAGCCGATGCGGAGGCACGAGCCGCTCGAGCGTTATGTCGCTGGGCAGGTAGTTGGTTGTTTGCGTCAGTTTGGTGACCTCAATAGCAGCCACTTGTTTGACCTTCAAGTGAAGTGGGGTGAATGCCGCTAGCGCGATTGCTGCAGTGCCCGACACAGTCCTGAAGCCTCGGATAGCCTTGACTGCGAAACCACGCTGGAACGATTTTAGTGCGCTCTGTACGTGCTTGTATTTAGTAGCACTGTGCCAGATACCAGAACCGTATGTAATGATTGGCTCAATGACTCTCTCGTAGATGGTTCTCACGTTTTCGGAGTGCATTCCCCAGGTGGGTCTTATGTATTTGCATAGACTTATGTAGATTTTATACGCTTTATTAATTGCATACTGTGCGTGTTTGATGAATCTCAAGTTTTTGTCGATAATGACACCCAGGAGCTTGAGCTGATCTTGAAACTGGAGCACTTGTCTATTCATGATTATGGTGGTGTTTTTGGCTTTCGGGGTGAAAGCGACGAGTTGGGTTTTGGCGTGACTGAAATGGAGTTTAACTCGTGTGCCCCATGCGGAAATGCTTTCCAGTGCTTTGTTCGTGTTGGTTTCGAGTGTGGTGATCGTACGACCTGTCGCGATAAGAAAGACATCATCAGCGAAGGCCTGGATGTGGCAGCCCTCGGGCATGTTGATTTCGAGCAACTCGTCCAAAATGACGTTCCAGAATAGTGGGCCCAGGACCGATCCCTGGATGCATCCGCGGGTCATGATCTTGTGTGCACTAGAGTCCGCATAGTTGATTGTTACTTGTCGGTTACTGATGTAGCTTGTGATGAGTTGGTATATGTTTTTGGGGCATTCAGCATGATGCAGCTGCTTCAATAGGGCCGGCCACCAGGCGTGGTCAAAAGCGGCCTGAATGTCTAAGGAAACTGCGATCACTTGATTTTTATTTATTTTTGCACTTGTAATTTCGTTTATGGCAGTGTTCAAAGCGTCTGTGGTTGAGGTCTGTTCTTTAAAGCCGAATTGTTTTGGATTCATGTGATTGGTTTTACCCAGGTGGTAGGTGAGTCTCTTTGAGATGAGTTTCTCGAGTGTCTTTCCCAACACATTGATGAGTCCGATTGGGCGGTAAGAGGACATGTCCGTATAATCTGCTTTGCCGGGCTTTGGCAGAACTTTGACGAATGCCGTTTTCCACTGCTCCGGAAAGTATTGTAGGTGTAGACACTGGTTCATGACAGCGGTTATGATTGTTGGATGTGCCGCTGCGAACGTGGAGCAAATGTCGGAGGTCAGGTGGTCGACCCCCGGGGCCTTGTTAGGGTTCATGCCCTTAAGGTGTTCGATGATCTCATCGGTGGTGAAGTTTGGATCATTTGGGGTGTTGGGTACCGAAGTTGTACATGCCCTGATTTGCGATTGCACAGGATCGTCGTTGTTGTCATCAGGGTAGAATTTTTGTAGTAGGGCCGCTGCCGTCTCCTGGGCATTGCTGGTGTACTGTCCGTTAATACAGAGTGTTGTTGGAGGTTTACGTTGTGGTGCGTTCTTCAGTAATCTGTTGGTCAGGGACCATACATCCTCCTTACCCTGCCTGTTACAAAATTGTCGGAAGTTCTCTGTTGATTCTTTTAGGATGGCAGTGGAGTATTCCTTGGCTATTTTCTCCCGTTCATTAAGGGTTTCGGTTAGTGGCAGGCCCTTACGCTTGAGTTCGCTAATTCGGTGATGCAAGTGTATTAACTGTTTTTTAAGATTCTCCAGTTCATCGCTCCACCAGGGTGTGGTTGTTTTATATTTTGGTTTCTTTGGCAGGCATTCGTCACACGTTTCCTGTATAACTTTGGTTAATGCAGTGATGTAGTTCTCGAGTTGTTTGGGGTTGAGGGTATCTATGGGTGTTTGATCGAGTCCAGTATTTCGCATTTTATTTATGCTTGTTGCGGAGAATAAGTCCCAATCCGCATTCTTGGTGTTGTATCTGTATGTGGTAAGGTTCTTATTTTTAGTAGGTGGTTGATGAAGCGTTAAATTAAATGTGATCGCTTTGTGTTGGGACGTGGGGCAGGCGTCATGTGCTATCCTCCACGAGTGCACCTTACTAGCGAAATTACCAGACACGAGAGTGAGGTCAATTGTTGATTGACGGATGGCGCCATGTGTGACGGTGACGAAGGTGGGGGAGGTGCCGTCGTTGCAGATGATGAGTTCGTTGGCCATGATAATATTCATCATGTCTTTGCCCCGCTTGTTAGCTCTGATGGAGCCCCATGATTGGTGCCATCCGTTAAAGTCACCCCCAACAATATGGTGAGAGTTACGATTGTCCTGCAGCAGGTGTTCTAGTTTGTGAAGTGTTCCATCATTATCCGTGTCGGGTTCCACATAGGCGCTAGTGATAAGAAGCTTCTTGCCGCCATAGCTGATTTGTGCGACGCTTAGGTTAGTTGACGAGTATTGTCCAAGGTTAGGTTAGGTTAGGTTAGGTTAGGTTAGGTTAGGTTAGGTTAGGTTAGGTTAGGTTAGGGGTGCGAAGTCAGGAAACCTCCACGCGGTGCACCCTGGGCAACGGCGCGTCGATCACGTTGATCGGCGCGACGGCTAATATCCTGACAACAGTTGGTTGGCGGTCGTCGTCTATTGCGGCGGCCGTCGTCTTGTTTTGGTGGGCCCGTTCATCGGGCGACTCCCGGTTCTGTCCTGGGGGTGTCGACGGGCTCGGTGTGCGCTCACCCCGCCCCGAGCAGGCAGTGGGGGGGAACTTTTCTATCCCGCTGTCGCCGTCGCAGATCGTAATCCGGTATGGAGGTCCGTGGTTATGTCTCGCGCTCCTGCCGGACCGAGGGTCTTGGCTTAACCGCCCGGACCACGAGGGAGAAAACCTCTATAAAAAGTTACCCCGAATCCCAAGCGGCGGCGCACCGCGAGGGGATGCATGGCCGATGGGTAGTTCGGTCTCGAGTGCGACCCCCGCCAGAGTACCTGCCGACCCTCTTGGCGGGTTACGTTAGGCTTACCCAGGTACAGGGGGCACTGCCTGGGCGGACTTTTATTTCCCCCATACTCGTGGGAACCAAAATGGATTCAAATTTAAACAAAACACCTTTAATTATCTTGACGAAGTTGCCTCCTCCTGCTTCAGATTCTGGGGTAGGAGAGGCGGAGTTCGGAGGGCGCAAGCCCGACGATGGTTGTGTAGTGGAGAGTGTGGGTGTGAAGCCCACAGAGGTGGAGGCCGAATTCACTCGGCCACTCGATATGCTGATCGACTCAGAATCGAGTGAAAGCGGTTCGTCAGTCCGAAGCAGACGGCTCTGGAGGAGACACTCTCAGCGCTCCCGGGACAGCTGCCCGCTCCTCACAAGTGACACAGACGAGCCAGCGTCTAAGTTACAGACGACTGACGGTCGTGGTAGGGGTCGTCCGCTCTCAGCTAGCAAGTATGTCAGCTTGAAGAGGACGCAGATAGAGCGCGATAAGCAAAAGCGCGAGGAGGGACGCCAAAAGGCGGAAGCAGAACTGGCAAAGCAACTCTGCTTTGTAAATGACGCAACGTCCTCGAAATCCGTATTGGTGGAGATGGATGTTTCCCGTCCCGTTCTTCGAGAGGATCTAAGACAATGCGGGCAAATTGTCAAGTCGGTGGTGAAAAAGTCTGGCAATCTAAAGGGCACTAGTCAGAAAGCCCTTAACGTCGTAACAGATACCATCACCAAGTATGTTAACCAGCCGGAGTCCGCCATGGTCACATGCCTCGAAGGGGAGGTGAAAAAGTGGCGAGAAAACAGTTCCCGCCTCGAGGCTGCAGTGAAACAATTGCAGGAGGAGAACGCCTCTCTCCGTCTTCGTTTGGACGAGCTAGAGGCAGCCGCGAGCAAACAGCCAACAGAAGAAATGCTCGCAGTTATGGAGGCAAGATGGCAGGCCAGGCTGGAGTCGGTGCTACAAGGGCCGGCTCCGAGGCCGCCGTTGGCGCATGAGAAACGGCCCACTCCCGGGGATATCTCCCTCCCAGTACAGGGTGGATTTGTGGGTGGAGCTCCCCAACCTACCTCTGCGAAGGGGAAAGGTAAGGGAAAGGGGAAGGGACTCATCCAGCCTGCCGCTCCTGCAATTTCCGTCGCCGTTGCAGGACCTTCTACTGCACTGCCGGAAGAATCCACCGCCCCATCCCGTGTTGTCGCTGCTTGGCCATCTGGGGTTCCAACAACCACCCCCAATGCGCTCAAAAAAAGTAAAGGGACGGGGAAGAAATCCGTTACAGCGCCGTCCATTTCCGGCAAAGGGGAAAAAAACCCTGCGCGGCACGCTCCCCGAGAGCCCCGCCCATTACCACCGGCCCCAGTGTCCATGGACACCGAGTGGACTGTGGTGGTGGGGAAAAATAAGAAGAAGGCCAAGACCAGCGCGGCTCCAGCTAATACGCTGATCAAAAAGAAGCCTGAGCCGAAACTCCGCCCACCGAAGTCAGCAGCGGTGATAATTTCACTGACTCCAGCGGCTGTGAAAAAGGGCCTCACATATGCTGGGGTCCTAACAAATGCGCAGCAAAGAGTTAGCCTAGAAGGCCTTAATATTGACCGGCTTAAGCCTAAATTTGCAGCCACGGGTGCCATGATCTATGAGGTACCCGGGGCTGAATCTGAGCAGAGGGCCGACTCCCTTGCCGTAAGGCTGAGGGAATATTTTAAAGAGTCGGAAGATGTACGAGTTACTCGGCCAACAAAATTCGCGGAGCTGCGACTGTCCGAATTGGACCCTGCAGCTACAACCGAGACAGTCGCGGCGGCCCTTTGCGCAGCCGGTGAGTGTGCCGCCGAAACAATAAAAGTGGGGCAAATTCGCCCCAATCGCTCGGGTCTAGGCTCGGTCTGGGCTAAGGTGCCGGTTAAGGCGGCACAGAAGATTAAGGCAGGCCGTCTGCGTATAGGGTGGACCGTGGCCCGAGTGACCGTGCTCGAGACGCGCCCTATGCGATGTTATCGCTGCCTCGAGCAAGGGCACGTGCGGGACGCCTGCGATTGTCCCGTAGACCGCAGCGATCTCTGCTATCGCTGCGGCAAGGCGGGTCACAAGGCCCGCCAATGTCAAGATACACCCAGCTGTGCTTTATGTGCCGCAGCTGGTAAGCCCGCCGGGCACCAACTCGGGGGGAAGGCGTGTCCCGTCTCCCCCCGCAAAACCCGGCGGCGTCCGCGCAGGAAACCAGCTGCCGCCGAGGCTAAGGCCCAGCCGCAGTCGGTGAGCCCACCGCAAGAAGTGGCCGAGATGGAAGTAGTAGAAGAGATCGCCCAGTAATGGACCTGAAGTTCCTCCAGGCGAACATCAACCACTGCGCCCGGGCCCAGGACCTGTTGTCCCAAAGCCTGGCGCAGTGGTCGGTGCAAGTGGCCGTGGTCGCCGAGCCGTATTTCGTCCCACCCAGGGATAACTGGGCCGGGGACCTCGACGGTTCGGTGGCCATCATCACCCAGGGTGCCGCTGGCTCCCCGCCCTTCGAAAAGGTAGCGAAGGGCCAGGGATGCGTCGCGGCTCTGTTGGGAGACGTATGGGTTGTAGGAGTTTATTTCTCTCCCAACAGACCCCTCTACGAGTTCGAGTCTTTTCTCGTTCGACTGGGGGCCCTGGTGCAGCAAGGTCAACCTCACCCGGCGATCGTTGCCGGCGACTTCAACGCCAAATCCATGGTCTGGGGTTCGCCGGCGACCGACGTTCGCGGTGAGGTCCTGGAGGACTGGGCGATCTCTGTCGGCCTGGTCGTCCTGAATAGGGGGTCGGTGGACACGTGCGTGCGGCACAACGGCGGGTCTATTGTTGACTTGTCGTTTGCGAGCCCCGCCGTCGCACGTCGTGTCCAGGGCTGGAGAGTCCTCGTGGGCGTGGAGACGTTGTCGGACCATCGTTACATCAGGTTCGACGTCTCCGCGTCCTCGAGTGTCCAGCCCAGTGGCGTACCGAGTGCCCCGAATCAGGACGGCCCGCGGTGGGTCTTACGTCGCCTCGATAAAGAGGCCCTAGTGTTGGCCGCTCTGGTCGTGTCGTGGCTCCCCGTGCCGGATGGGCCGGTACGGGTCGAGCAGGAGGCGGAGTGGTTCGGGGTGGCTATGTCAGACGTTTGCGACGCCGCCATGCCCCGGGCCCTCCGCCGTCCGTCGCGGCGGCAGGTGTACTGGTGGTCGGCGGAGCTAGCACAGTTGCGCGCGTCTTGCGTAGCTGCGCGCCGTCGATACGCCAGGCATCGCCGTCGCCGATTGAGGGCAGATGATCACGCAGACCAGGAGCGACAGCTCTACGGCCTCTATAAGGAGGCGAAGAGAGCGCTGCGGGTGGCCGTTCACAGGGCCAAGGTCGCGGCGAGGAAGGAGTTCCTGGAGACTCTCGACGGTGACCCGTGGGGGCGCCCCTATCGCTTGGTGATGAACAAGCTTCGCCCAGCGGCGCCCCCACTGTCGCAGAGTCTCCGGCCAGACTTGCTGGCCAACGTCGTCGCGGCCTTGTTTCCGGCCACCGTGGAGACCACTCCTCCACCGATGGCGCCACCGGACGTGGCGTCATCGTCGTACGATACTTCGGCAAGGGATATCCCGGAGGTTTCGCCCGCTGAAATGCGGGCGGCAGTGCTTCGGCTGCGGAGCAAAAACACGGCCCCAGGGCTCGATGGCATCCCCGGGAGGGCCTGGGTGCTAGCTCTCGAGTACCTGGGTCCGAGGCTCCGCAGTTTGTTCTCCGCCTGTTTGGAGCAGGGCGTCTTCCCGGCGCGTTGGAAAACCGGGAAGCTCGTCCTGCTGAAGAAAGAAGGACGACCCGCAGAGTCGCCGTCGGCCTACCGGCCCATCGTGTTGCTCGACGAGGTCGCCAAACTTTTCGAGCGCATCGTTCATGCTCGCCTCGTCGAGCACCTCGATAGGGTCGGTCCGAACTTGGCCGACAATCAATACGGATTTAGGAGGGGACGTTCCACCGTCCACGCGATTCTGCGGGTGAAGGCACAGGCGGAGGATGCAGTGGCCAGGGGCGAAGTTGTTATTGCTGTCTCGTTGGACATATCCAACGCTTTCAACTCGCTGCCCTGGCCCTGCATCCACGAGGCACTGCGGTACCACGTGGTGCCGCCCTATCTCCGGCGTCTGGTGCACGCGTACCTGTCTGACAGGGACGTGGTGTATCCGGGCGCCAACGGGTGGCACCGAAGAGCGATGTCGTGCGGTGTTCCACAGGGCTCGGTTTTAGGCCCTCTCTTGTGGAACATCGGGTACGACTGGGTGCTCCGTGGTGCCAATCTCCGGGGCGTCGGCGTGACATGTTACGCCGACGACACGCTAGTCACAGCGACTTCGGGGACCTTCCAGGATGCCGCAATTTTGGCGGCGGAGGGCACCGGCCATGTTGTAGGTCGTATTCGACGTTTAGGTTTGAAGGTGGCCCTTGAAAAGACCGAGGCCATCTGTTTTCACGGGCCTCGGAAAGGGCCACCGGCCGGTGCCCACATCGTTGTTGAGGGGGTGCGGATTCCCATCGGCAAGAATATAAAGTATTTAGGGTTAGTTTTGGATAGCCGATGGGAATTCCGTACCCATTTCGAGAAAATGCGGACAAAACTGTCCCGGGCAGCGGGCGCTCTTTCTAGCCTGCTGCCCAACCTGGAAGGTCCTGGTATCCCTTGCCGAAGGTTATACCACGGAGTCGTGCGGTCCATGGCCCTGTATGGCAGTCCTGTTTGGGCTTACTCCCTGAGCGACCGCTGCGCCGCGCTCTTGCGCAATCCTCAACGTGTAGTTGCGCAGCGGGCGATCAGGGCGTACCGCACGGTCTCGTACGAGGCGGCTTGCATGTTGGCCGGATTTCTGCCCTGGGATCTGGACGCCGAATCCCTGTCCGATGCCTTTTATTGGCGGGAGGAGGCGTTCAGTCGCGGGCAGCGTCCGGCGTTGAAGGAGGTGGAGGCCATGAGGGCCTCCTTACGGCGAGCCGCCGTGGAGGAGTGGCGTCTCAGGCTGGAGACCCCGTCAGCGGGGCTCAGGGCCGTAGCGGCAGTGCGCCCGGTCTTTGCCGAGTGGCTAGACAGGCGCCACGGCCCGGCTACGTTTCGATTGACACAGGTACTCACCGGGCATGGTTGCTTCGGTGAGTATCTGTGTCGTATCGTAGGCACAGAGGTGTCGGCCGTGTGTCACCATTGTGACAACTGCCCGCTGGATACGGCCCAGCATACACTGGAGTTTTGCCCAGCCTGGGACGAGGAGCGCAGCGCTCTCAGAGCAGTCGTCGGAGGAGACCTCTCGCTGCCGGCCGTGGTCGCTTCCATGGTCGACAGTCGGGAGGCCTGGCGTGCGGTGGCCCACTTCTGCGAGGTGGTCCTCTCGCAGAAGGAGAGTGCCGAGAGGGATCGGGAGCGAGATGATCCCTCCCGCCGCCAGAGGAGACGAAGGAGGCGCCGGGTGGACGACTGACCGGCGTCTCCCGCCCTGTGGATTGGGGGCGTTTGGAGAATTCCACCACGGTATCCCCTGCCTGTCGTAAAAGGCGACTAATAGGGGCCACCGGGGGTCGCGGGCGGGCGGCAGGGGGCCGTCCGTCTTAAGTTTTGTGTTCCTTTTAGCACATTGTTGCGACCCCCGTGATGGACGGCAGCGTGGAAGGTAGGCCTCACGCTGCCGTAGATGCTGAGAGCGTCCTTCGGTGCGCGGGGGCTTCTGAGCCCCCCCCACAACAGGAGACGGGCCGCACCAGGCGGCACCGCGCAGGGGCGGTTGCGGACGACAACTTAGATACTTTCGCCCGAGGAAGCCCGCAGCCGTCCCTAATGCGCCGAAGATGGCCACCGCGGAGTTTTAGTTGGTATGCCGTGCGTTGTACATAGGTTAGGGACTCGGCCCGGCGGTCGCCCGACGTTTTCCATCTCTCCGGGCGGCTCAACGCCGGGTCGTAAGGCACGGTGAACCCAACATAACCGCTCGGTCGCCCCCCACGAAGGCCGGGCGGTAGTGGTAACGCACTTTCTCCGCGAAACCAAAAAAAAAAAAAAAAAAAGGTTAGGTTAGGTTAGGTTAGGTTAGGTTAGGTTAGGTTAGGTTAGGTTAGGTTAGGTTAGGTTAGGTTAGGTTAGGTTAGGTTAGGTTAGGTTTTTTTTTTTTGGATAGGCGATCCTGCAGTCAACACCGGGGGAAACCTGCGAATGGGATACTGGAGTCCCCCGGCTTGACGACTGCAGGGGCCTGGGAAGGAAGTGGAATAGGATGATGGAAGGAAAGGTGGGGAATGGAGTAAGGTTCTCAGGATGGGCGGAAAGGAAAAGGGTGCCAGGAAATGTTCGCGGGCCCTTTTAGGCCTCAATGTGTTATACAACCAAGAGGTATACACACTGACTGTGTGCCTCGGCCCGCGACTAATGTTCCCCCGCGCATGGGCATGCATTGGGTGTGAAGACCCAGCGCACAAGAATTGCCTCGGGGGGCGGTTAGGTTAGGTTAGGTTAGGTTAGGTTAGGTTAGGTTAGGTTAGGTTAGGTTAGGTTAGGTTAGGTTAGGTTAGGTTAGGTTAGGTTAGGTTAGGTTAGGTTAGGTTAGGTTAGGTTAGGTTAGGTTAGGTTAGGTTAGGTTAGGTTAGGTTAGGTTAGGTTAGGTTAGGTTAGGTTAGGTTAGGTTAGGTTAGGTTAGGTTAGGTTAGGTTAGGTTAGGTTAGGTTAGGTTAGGTTAGGTTAGGTTAGGTTAGGTTAGGTTAGGTTAGGTTAGGTTAGGTTTTTTTTTTTTTTTTTTTTATTAGTGGGCCTCTTCGCCCCACTCCTGGTCCCCCTATCCAGGACAAGGGATTTTTTATATGATCTTTAATTTTTAACATTTTATATTTATACATTTTTAAACTTATTATTTTACTGTTCTTACTTGCTATCATAACTACTTTCTTATACCTATTTTCTATAATTCTTAATTGCAATTTCTTAGGTTACTCTTATATCTTATGTCTATTTACTTATCTAGTACATATGTTCTTATGCTCTATCTTATTACTAGTCTTATATAATAATTATTATATAGCTAGTAATTATTCCTACTTATTTCTATTATTTACCTTAATTACTATGTTCTTACAATATTTTATAAACTTATGTACTATGGTTTTATCTAAAATTATCTTAGGTATACTGTCTAATGTTAACTTTACATCTATTTCTAATTCTATATCATATCTTTCTTTGGCATGTATGGGACAACCGAGTAGGAGGTGTGGGACCGTCTCCTCAACGTCAGGGTCACACAAGCACGCCGGGCTCTCCTTGCACTTGAACCGGTACAAGTACTCAGAGAACCCGCCGTGCCCAGTGAACACCTGCGTAAGGACAGGATCCAGGACGATCCACCTGACGACCTTGTGCGCCTCGACGGCGTCCGGAAAGAACAGCTTCGTCACCGAAGCCGTCTCTCCGTCCGCGTATCTCCGGCTCCATTCGTCAATCGATTCCTGTCGGATCTGACGCTTGACGAATGAAACCGGACACTTGTCGTAATGCGCACGGGTCTTCAGATGCTGTGCGGCCTCTTTAGCGAGCACGTCCGCTCTCTCGTTTCCCTCCAACCCCACGTGTGCCTTCACCCAGAAAAATTTAATTTTCTGGGTGCGTTGCTCGGCTACTTTTAACATTTTATTTATTTCGAACGCTATGGGGTGGAGAGAATCACCTCTGGTGATGACGTCGAGAGCAGACCTGGCATCGCTAAAGATGCCGCACGTAGGAAGCCCGCTTCGGAGCGCCTCCTCCACGGCTTTCCGGAGGGCGAGAAGCTCCGCCTGGTAGACGGAGCAGTACGGCTCCAGCCGCAATTTTCTGGTACTCGTCTCCGCGGCGCCGTTCCATATGGACAGCGCCGCTCCGACTTTCCCATCAATTTTGCTTCCGTCGGTGAAGATGCTAAGACCCTCACCGACGTGCTGGGCCAGTTCTGCCCCGTCCACCAAGCATTCAAACGTCCCGCTCCTCCGTTCCGCCGGGTGGTCCAAACTGGCGAAGGCTACAGGCGCCTCTATCTCCCGATCACCTACCACTCGCTGAGAGTACCCCCTCTTGACCTCGTAGAGGAGTGCGGTTTCCCTCACTCTTATGTCAAGGGGGAGTATCCCCGCGAGCAGTAGGGTCGAGTTGAGAGAGGCGGTCCTGTATGCCTTCGTCAGCTTCTGCGCAAAGCTGCGCTGGATCGCTCCGAGCTGCTTCCTGATGCCTAGTTTCTGGCTAGCGGGAGCCCACGCGCTGGTCGCGTAGAGGATGACGGGCTCAACCGCTGCCGTATAGATCGTCCTGATAACCTCCGGTCCCAGCCCCCACTGGACTTTGGCTGACCTTGCGAGCATTTTGTAAAGGTTTGCGGCCTTCCCGCAAGCCTGCGTCACGTGACTGTTAAAGGTTAGTTTCCGGTCTATTGTCAGGCCAAGCAACTTTATTTCGTTGGACAGGCCAATGTCAACGC
This sequence comes from Sphinx pinastri, assembly GCA_947568825.1. Classification (NCBI taxonomy): domain Eukaryota; kingdom Metazoa; phylum Arthropoda; class Insecta; order Lepidoptera; family Sphingidae; genus Sphinx; species Sphinx pinastri. The sequence goes on along the minus strand of CANOQI010000004.1, from coordinate 23,336 downwards.
CGCCCATGCGCAGGATTGGGGTGTCGTACTTTAACTTATTGGTTATCACCATCGCCTTGGTTTTGTTTGGCGCAAACCTCAGCTTATTTCGGACACCCCAATCCCGCACACAGGCTAGTGCCGCATTGGCCTGTCTTTGTGCTTCTCCCGTGGAACCCCCGTCAAACACCAGGACGACATCGTCAGCAAAAGCTTGACAATAGTCGCCCCGGCGCTCGAGCCCCTTTAACAGGGGATCGAGGAGGAGGTTCCATAGGATTGGCCCTCCGATAGACCCCTGAACGCAACCCTTAACAGTCCGCTTCGCAGCTTCGGCCCCCGCGTACCGAAGCCTGACCATCCGATCATCCAAGTAGCTGGCGACCATCCTTCTGATGTTTGGTGGGCAGCTTTCTTCCGCCAACCGGACTTTTATGGCCGGCCACCAGGCGCTATCGAAGGCTCCCTCTATGTCCAGCGATATCATAATTATGACTCGCTTTTCTAAAAGTTTCGCCCTAATATGTTTCATCAGGTCATAGAGGGAGTCTTCGGTGCCCCTTTGTGGCATAAATCCGTATTGGCGGTGGCTCATCCTCGAGAGGAGGTGCCATTTCAGCCTACCCACCAGCATCTTTTCCAGGATCTTTCCCAGCACTGGCAACAATCCTATCGGCCGGTGTGCCTTGGGAACCGAGTAATCGTCCTTACCCGGTTTCCGCAGCACAACGACCGTGGCCTCCTTCCAGATCTTTGGGAAGTAGGCCAATTCTAGGCACTTGTTAGCCAGTGCTAGGAAGGACTCCGGATCTTGGGTGATCGCCTGCGTACAGATGTCGGATGTCAGGCCGTCAGAACCGGGCGCCTTTTTCGGGTTGAAGGTCACCAGCGCCGCAGTGAGCTCCCGCGACGTGAACGGTGGGTCATGTACCTCACCATGGACCCAGTCGTTCACTCGCGAGGCAAGCTCCCTGGTGCGCCGGTGATCCTCATTGTCCTCCTCGTCAGGGTCGTCCGGGTAGAAGGTCTCGGCAAGAAATCTTGCCGATTCCTCCTGACCCAGGGTTTTCCCGTCCCTGACGAGTGGCTGGTCTTCATGCCGCTTGGTCAGCCTGCCCATCACTCGGTAAATCCCATCCCATACCCCTTCTTTATCCTGTTTACTACAAAACTCTTTCCAGCTTTTAACCTGTGCTGTCCTCGCTTCATTTTCGTATTCTTCCTTTGCTGTCTTATATTCCCTAATCACCTTTTCTTTCCTTACAGGAGCTGCCCATCGGATTCTTCGTTTCCTTCTCATCATTTCTCTCTTTAGTCTTTCGAGTTCGCCGGACCACCACGGTAAGTTGAATTTGGTATTATTTTTCTTCTTAGGTATAGTTTCCTCACTTGTTCTATTTATTATTTCTGTGTATTTTATTATTTTGTGCTCCAACTCTACTATTGTATTTACTTTATCTATCTCTATTTTGTTTATTTTGTTCTCTTCTGTTAGGTGTTTAATTTTATTTCCAAATTCTCTCCAGTTAGCTTTTCGAGTATTAAATTTTCTTGTAGTCCTATTAATTTTGATGCCCTTTTCTCTTTTAATGTTTAAGTCAAACGTGATGGTATTGTGGTCCGAACTCGTCAGATCCTCTCTGACTCGCCAGTTTCCTATTTTATCCAAGAGGTCGACCGAACAGGCCGTGATGTCCACCTGGCTGGAGTACGCCCTTCCCCCTCTTACGGTGAAGAAAGTCGGCGTATTGCCTTCATTCAGCACTTGGAGCCCGGCTTCATCCAGCCAACCGGACACCAGCTCTCCTCTCCGGTCGATCTCCTGGCTCCACCATAGACTCTTTGCATTGGCGTCTCCACCAATTAATAGGCTCCTCGAGCCCAGCCGCCTTTCTATTTTCCTCAGGTGTTCGAGGTATACGTCTATTGGCTGGTCCGGTTCGAAGTATATCGAGACCATCACGATCTCCCAGGCGCTCGAGCGGATTCTCACCACAACGATATTCGTTGTGGTGAACTCTGGGCAGATCAAGGCATCCACGTCTTCATCAAAGACTGCAATGGCTGCCTTGACCTGGCCACCCTCCTGCTCCGCGCTTTGGAAAATCCTGACGGTCCCGTAACCCTTCATCCGGCCAGTCCCTCCGATGTACGGCTCCTGAATTAGGGCCGCGGCCAACCTTTTTTCAACAGCCCACGCCATCAACTCTTGCGTGGCTAAGTTTTTTCTTTGAAGGTTGGCCTGCGCCATCAGGTATGGCCTTCCATCGGAGTCAGACATTGTCGGGCTCGGTGCTGTGGAGACCACCTCAGCAATACGCTATGGTGGAGCGAGCTAACGAGTCCCATTTTTTGCGTATCGGGCAGTCCTGACTGAATGCGTTGTGTTTCGTGTCTGCCATTTTGGCCTTTTGGCAATTACAGCATGTTGGTAGCTCGGCTGCCATCCAGTCAGGACATTCGGCCCTTAGATGAGGGCCCCCGCAATGACTGCAGACATCCAGGGCACTACGGCAGAATCGCTTTCCGTGACCATAGCCCAGGCAACGTGAGCACTGGACTAATGGTGACTGGTCTGCAACTCTGACCCTCTGAATGTCTACATGCACCGCGCCGGCCTCCGTAAGGATTCCCCAGATTTGCGGTGAAACTCTGAGGACAATATGCGCCATCAATGGGTTCCGTGCTCTTCTCCTATATTTTACCTCCATAATTTCATCCTCTTTCCTTATCCTATCCAGTAAATTCCTATTTTGCATCCTTAAAGCCTTTGTTATCTCTTCGTTTGAGTGGCAGTTTAGAACGTCCTTCAGAACGATGAGTGGGTCCTTATTTTTAACTTCCTCCACATTCAAATTTCCAGCTTTGTTTATCTTATCTTTTACTTTCGTCAGCTCTGTTTCTTGCTCGTCCCTTGATGTCACTACTATGGAGTGTAGCGCCGTAGCCACACTCGGTGGTTTCCCATTCTGCGGGCCGGCTGCTACACTCGCATAGGTCCTTTGTTTCTTCCACTCCTCTGCTTCTCTGGTGATTAATTCGTTAATCTTTTCAATTTCCTTCTTGTTCTCCTTTAGTAGTTTCGTGTTTTCTTCTAATTTTTCCATAATTTCCTTCTGTTCCTCTCTTTCCCTTCTGGTTTTGTCCTCTTTCGATATGGTCTCTCCTTCCTCATCTTTTCTTTGTTCTCCTGTCCTATTCCTTTGTGTCTCTTTTCCCTTATATAGTCTCCCCTCTTCCGCGTCCTTCACTAATTTATATAAACGTTCTGTGGCGTTTATCACCTCCGTCTTTATTTCGGTTTTTAAATTCCGACTATTGCTGATCTGAAGCTTCGTCTTGATGAGACAAGCCTTCGCCTCAGCCGTCCTGCTCGTATATTCAGCTTCTTTTATTGGAGACTTATCAATAGTCGTCATGTCAACATGTATGACGGGTTTCTTTGCCATAGTGGTCGTTCCGAGGATTCCAGGCTTCTGTTTCGCGAGCCCGGCAGACCTAGGTTCAGCTGTACAATCCAGCTTTGTCTCAATACTCCGCCGGGCTTGCGCAACAGTTGTCCTGCTCGTTTCCTGCGAGCTGGCCTCTGGGGATTTGGACGCCACTCTGCTGCCATCCTTAGCTGGTGTGCGGAACATTTTGACAGGGGGAGCTTGTCGCTGCTAGGGGGCGCTTGTCAATCAACTGTACGCCAAGTGTAAATGGCTCGGTCGTATAGATACTGTCGATTCACAGATAATAAAATAAAAATAAAAAGTTAGAATAAAATATAGATACTGTCGATTCACAGATAATAAAATAAAAATAAAAAGTTAGAATAAAATATCACTAAAAAGATTATATTTAGTCTAGCTAAAAGTCAAGGTCACTATATATGGTTACATTAGGTGCATACAAGCACGGTAAGTCAATAAGCTAAAATATGTCTAATTTTTACTTTTTCTTTTTCAGGTGAATAGCCGTCCGGGATCGCGAAGCGTCGCAGGATAGGGTATGTATCCTTCCAGGTAAGTGTACAATATTTAAAAAGCTTTTCAGCGAGTAAGTGTGGCCCTTAGATATATAGTACTTTGGATTTTTGAGTTTGACTATATATGGCTTTCGTGACGGTATAGCCACACCTTACCTCGTCAAAAAAGACAAAAGGGTGGGTGTGGGGGGCAATTTTTTGCCGGAGCGCGACGTACGATACGTCTTTGGACGCGTCTCGGCGAGTACTTCACAAATACCGAATAAAGTGAGGTACGGTTGGTACAAAAAATTTTCACCGTCAGCAAAAGTAAGGAAATTAACGAAATTTGGAAGAAATTGGGGGGGGAAAATATCAAAAATATGGGCAACGGTAAGTATTTATAAAACGCTATTAAATGATGTGCCACACTAATATGTTTTCATACAGAAATTTTTCAAAATTAGACAATCTTTATTTTTGTGTTCCTTACTTAGGTGCACACCGGTACATCAACTGATAATCGAAAATTATTTTTTGCCGGAGCGCGACGTACGATACGTCTTTGGACGCGTCTCGGCGAGTACTTCACAAATACCGAATAAAGTGAGGTACGGTTGGTACAAAAAATTTTCACCGTCAGCAAAAGTAAGGAAATTAACGAAATTTGGAAGAAATTGGGGGGGGAAAATATCAAAAATATGGGCAACGGTAAGTATTTATAAAACGCTATTAAATGATGTGCCACACTAATATGTTTTCATACAGAAATTTTTCAAAATTAGACGGTTAGGTTAGGTTAGGTTAGGTTAGGTTAGGTTGTCGAGCACCTCGATAGGGTCGGTCCGAACTTGGCCGACAATCAATACGGATTTAGGAGGGGACGTTCCACCGTCCACGCGATTCTGCGGGTGAAGGCACAGGCGGAGGAAGCAGTGGCCAGGGGCGAAGTTGTTATTGCTGTCTCGTTGGACATATCCAACGCTTTCAACTCGCTGCCCTGGCCCTGCATCCACGAGGCACTGCGGTACCACGTGGTGCCGCCCTATCTCCGGCGTCTGGTGCACGCGTACCTGTCTGACAGGGACGTGGTGTATCCGGGCGCCAACGGGTGGCACCGAAGAGCGATGTCGTGCGGTGTTCCACAGGGCTCGGTTTTAGGCCCTCTCTTGTGGAACATCGGGTACGACTGGGTGCTCCGTGGTGCCAATCTCCGGGGCGTCGGCGTGACATGTTACGCCGACGACACGCTAGTCACAGCGACTTCGGGGACCTTCCAGGATGCCGCAATTTTGGCGGCGGAGGGCACCGGCCATGTTGTAGGTCGTATTCGACGTTTAGGTTTGAAGGTGGCCCTTGAAAAGACCGAGGCCATCTGTTTTCACGGGCCTCGGAAAGGGCCACCGGCCGGTGCCCACATCGTTGTTGAGGGGGTGCGGATTCCCATCGGCAAGAACATAAAGTATTTAGGGTTAGTTTTGGATAGCCGATGGGAATTCCGTACCCATTTCGAGAAAATGCGGACAAAACTGTCCCGGGCAGCGGGCGCTCTTTCTAGCCTGCTGCCCAACCTGGAAGGTCCTGGTATCCCTTGCCGAAGGTTATACCACGGAGTCGTGCGGTCCATGGCCCTGTATGGCAGTCCAGTTTGGGCTTACTCCCTGAGCGACCGCTGCGCCGCGCTCTTGCGCAATCCTCAACGTGTAGTTGCGCAGCGGGCGATCAGGGCGTACCGCACGGTCTCGTACGAGGCGGCTTGCATGTTGGCCGGATTTCTGCCCTGGGATCTGGACGCCGAATCCCTGTCCGATGCCTTTTATTGGCGGGAGGAGGCGTTCAGTCGCGGGCAGCGTCCGGCGTTGAAGGAGGTGGAGGCCATGAGGGCCTCCTTACGGCGAGCCGCCGTGG
>CANOQI010000004.1:0-12500 GCA_947568825.1 Sphinx pinastri | reverse complement strand
TCAGAGAGTCAGTATAAATGATGACGTTGGTGTATTGGTGTGCGATAGTCCATTTACAGGCCTCAGCGATGGCCAGCAACTCAGCTTGGTAGACGGTGCAGCTGTCGTGGAGGCGGAAAGTTCTTGTGGTTTTGCTACCGTTGGGGAGGTAGGCCACGAACGCCGCGCCGACTCTGTCGTCATATTTGCTTCCGTCGGTATATATTTTGATGGTGTCAGGCGTTCCGTGCTTGTCGGCGTCTTCCTGTGAGGCGGCGAATGATGCCTCTATACACTTCCTGTCGGCAGGATGGAGGAGCCGATGCGGAGGCACGAGCCGCTCGAGCGTTATGTCGCTGGGCAGGTAGTTGGTTGTTTGCGTCAGTTTGGTGACCTCAATAGCAGCCACTTGTTTGACCTTCAAGTGAAGTGGGGTGAATGCCGCTAGCGCGATTGCTGCAGTGCCCGACACAGTCCTGAAGCCTCGGATAGCCTTGACTGCGAAACCACGCTGGAACGATTTTAGTGCGCTCTGTACGTGCTTGTATTTAGTAGCACTGTGCCAGATACCAGAACCGTATGTAATGATTGGCTCAATGACTCTCTCGTAGATGGTTCTCACGTTTTCGGAGTGCATTCCCCAGGTGGGTCTTATGTATTTGCATAGGCTTATGTAGATTTTATACGCTTTATTAATTGCATACTGTGCGTGTTTGATGAATCTCAAGTTTTTGTCGATAATGACACCCAGGAGCTTGAGCTGATCTTGAAACTGGAGCACTTGTCTATTCATGATTATGGTGGTGTTTTTGGCTTTCGGGGTGAAAGCGACGAGTTGGGTTTTGGCGTGACTGAAATGGAGTTTAACTCGTGTGCCCCATGCGGAAATGCTTTCCAGTGCTTTGTTCGTGTTGGTTTCGAGTGTGGTGATCGTACGACCTGTCGCGATAAGAAAGACATCATCAGCGAAGGCCTGGATGTGGCAGCCCTCGGGCATGTTGATTTCGAGCAACTCGTCCAAAATGACGTTCCAGAATAGTGGGCCCAGGACCGATCCCTGGATGCATCCGCGGGTCATGATCTTGTGTGCACTAGAGTCCGCATAGTTGATTGTTACTTGTCGGTTACTGATGTAGCTTGTGATGAGTTGGTATATGTTTTTGGGGCATTCAGCATGATGCAGCTGCTTCAATAGGGCCGGCCACCAGGCGTGGTCAAAAGCGGCCTGAATGTCTAAGGAAACTGCGATCACTTGATTTTTATTTATTTTTGCACTTGTAATTTCGTTTATGGCAGTGTTCAAAGCGTCTGTGGTTGAGGTCTGTTCTTTAAAGCCGAATTGTTTTGGATTCATGTGATTGGTTTTACCCAGGTGGTAGGTGAGTCTCTTTGAGATGAGTTTCTCGAGTGTCTTTCCCAACACATTGATGAGTCCGATTGGGCGGTAAGAGGACATGTCCGTATAATCTGCTTTGCCGGGCTTTGGCAGAACTTTGACGAATGCCGTTTTCCACTGCTCCGGAAAGTATTGTAGGTGTAGACACTGGTTCATGACAGCGGTTATGATTGTTGGATGTGCCGCTGCGAACGTGGAGCAAATGTCGGAGGTCAGGTGGTCGACCCCCGGGGCCTTGTTAGGGTTCATGCCCTTAAGGTGTTCGATGATCTCATCGGTGGTGAAGTTTGGATCATTTGGGGTGTTGGGTACCGAAGTTGTACATGCCCTGATTTGCGATTGCACAGGATCGTCGTTGTTGTCATCAGGGTAGAATTTTTGTAGTAGGGCCGCTGCCGTCTCCTGGGCATTGCTGGTGTACTGTCCGTTAATACAGAGTGTTGTTGGAGGTTTACGTTGTGGTGCGTTCTTCAGTAATCTGTTGGTCAGGGACCATACATCCTCCTTACCCTGCCTGTTACAAAATTGTCGGAAGTTCTCTGTTGATTCTTTTAGGATGGCAGTGGAGTATTCCTTGGCTATTTTCTCCCGTTCATTAAGGGTTTCGGTTAGTGGCAGGCCCTTACGCTTGAGTTCGCTAATTCGGTGATGCAAGTGTATTAACTGTTTTTTAAGATTCTCCAGTTCATCGCTCCACCAGGGTGTGGTTGTTTTATATTTTGGTTTCTTTGGCAGGCATTCGTCACACGTTTCCTGTATAACTTTGGTTAATGCAGTGATGTAGTTCTCGAGTTGTTTGGGGTTGAGGGTATCTATGGGTGTTTGATCGAGTCCAGTATTTCGCATTTTATTTATGCTTGTTGCGGAGAATAAGTCCCAATCCGCATTCTTGGTGTTGTATCTGTATGTGGTAAGGTTCTTATTTTTAGTAGGTGGTTGATGAAGCGTTAAATTAAATGTGATCGCTTTGTGTTGGGACGTGGGGCAGGCGTCATGTGCTATCCTCCACGAGTGCACCTTACTAGCGAAATTACCAGACACGAGAGTGAGGTCAATTGTTGATTGACGGATGGCGCCATGTGTGACGGTGACGAAGGTGGGGGAGGTGCCGTCGTTGCAGATGATGAGTTCGTTGGCCATGATAATATTCATCATGTCTTTGCCCCGCTTGTTAGCTCTGATGGAGCCCCATGATTGGTGCCATCCGTTAAAGTCACCCCCAACAATATGGTGAGAGTTACGATTGTCCTGCAGCAGGTGTTCTAGTTTGTGAAGTGTTCCATCATTATCCGTGTCGGGTTCCACATAGGCGCTAGTGATAAGAAGCTTCTTGCCGCCATAGCTGATTTGTGCGACGCTTAGGTTAGTTGACGAGTATTGTCCAAGTCCGATAGAGGATCCCAGTTTCTTATTCACTACGATGAGTGCTTTTACTCTAGTGTCGCTGGGGAATTGATGGATGTCATATCCAGTCATTGTTTTAATGGTAAGATTTTTGCCCACATACGGTTCACTAACAAGTCCAATGTCGTAGTTGTTCGCTTGAAAATATTGCATAAACTCATGCTGGCTATTGTATTGTTTGTCCAGGTTACATTGTAGGATTTTGATAACCATAGTCGATCTTTGCCTCGACTCTCTCCCGGATCAACTGAACTATCGGGCAGTGTACTGAGGTAGGTGAGTGTTGAGTGTCTGTGTTGGTTTTGTATTTGTGATTATTAGTTGTGCAGTTATGGCACTTTGTGGTTTCTGGGCGGTTTTTTGTTGGGCAATTATCGATTGTGTGTGTGGGGTCGGCACAGTGTCGGCAGGGTTTTAATTCTGCAGTACAGTGGTTCCTGGTGTGGCCGAACTGCAGGCACGCAAGACACTGCAGAAAAGGGGTGAAATTCTCCACGTGTACTCTCTGATGGTCGATGTTAATCCTATCCAATCTCGTGATGACTCTCCAGACTTCGGGTGAAGTGAGTAGTGCGGCGTTGTATAGTTGTTGGTTGCGATTATCCCTTATAAATCTTAGGGTGATGTCCGGTTCAGCTTCTCCACAGGCTTGACTGATGGTAGGGTTTTGGCCGAGTATAGTTTCCACTAGTTCGGTGGGTCTGACGTCTCGGTTAATGCCTTTCAGCATAACCATGGGCCTTAGGCGTTTGGCCGGCTCCGCTCGGATTTGGTTGGAGTTTTTGAGCTTGTTTAGGGTTTCGTCTCTTTGTGTGGGTGTGTCGAATTCAACCCGTATTTTGTTGTTGGAGACCGGCTGGACTCGGGAGGGCGCGTAGCCAGTACCCCTGAAAGAAACCTCTTTACGGAAGGTGTTTAATGTCTCTTTCCTCGTGGCCGTGTCCTCAGTGGGAGTAATGACAATCGCAGGTTTATTGATCGCTCGCGGAGGTGGTGGTGGCTGATGGGTGTTAGGAGTGGTTGATGTGACCTTAACGGTACTTTTGGCTGTCGTTTTGGTTGCCGTCGTTTCGGCGTAGGTCCTACCACCAGGCGTAATGATCTTAGCCACTTTACTTATTTCTTCTTTAATAGTGTTCTGTATTTCTTCCCCTATTTTCTGAATCGTGTTATGGGTGTTTTGAGTTGCCGCTATCTCCCTGGTGATTGCCTCAATGTCACCAGCAATTTTAATTGTAGTTCTTTTGCTTTCTGACGTGACACTTCTACCACTGTTTATTGTCCTTATTATTTCTTTAGTAAGCAGTTGTATTGCCGTTAGGCATTCATTTAGAGTTCTACCAGAGGGGGTGGGGGAGTTTTCTCTATTGTCCGCATCCAAGAATTGTTCGGTGTCTCCAGCTGGGTCTTCGTTTTGAGTGTTGGAAGACATATCGATCAATGGCGCTCAGTGGCGCATATAGCATGGAGCAATGGCCCAGCTAGCAATCGCGGTAAAAGTTTATTTAAAATTGTTTTAGAGCTGTATAAGTTGTTCCTAGCCAAATGTAATAGCAATATCACTCAGTAATAGTTTCTGTGTTAAGTAAGATTGCCCCTGACAAAAATTGAGAGCAAAATCACACCCTCGGCTCCAATTAATGTAACTCGTTCGTATGCCTGATGAAACTTTTGCCGCAATGTTGCACGAAGTAATTGTTATGTAGAATGTTCGATCAGTCGCTGGGTTTGAGTGGTTAGTGTGTACCGGTCACTTTTAGACACTTGTTGCCGTCTTCGGATACGGATTGTGATATACCGTGGCTCGGCGTATCGGGAGGCACGCTCCAACAGTGACCGAGAACGATCTCCGCCAAGTAATGCCCTCCCAACTCAGTCGGACCAACCGGTGTGCATTAGGAGCGCCTAACGTGGAGTTGTAGGCAAAGTTTCACGTTCGTAAGAGGTGTACGCACAGGTCTCTAGGTAACTTACACTGAGGCTAAAGTCGCGGTATAGGGCAAAGTAGCGGTAAGAGCAATAGTCTGTGTGCACTTTTAGATAAGTAGGCTGCACAGGATTATTCCTTACATATGTTTGATGGCAGAGTTACATCCGTTGTTATTGATGTAACAAGTTCGTACGCCTGATGAAAATTTGCCGCAATGTTACACAAGATGAGATTTACTTACACAATTTAATTAGGCACTGAGTTAATGTGGATTATATTATTGTCTCTAATGGTACTTGTTGGTGTTGTCGGGTTCAGTATGCAGTGTCGGCGGGTGTCCCGGGGCCCGGCAGGTTCGGGAGCACGCTCAGACAGTGACCAGAATCGATCTCCGTCGAGTTATGCCACCCCAGTCCAGTCGAGTTATCCGGTGTGGTTAGAAGTGCCTAACACGAAGTTGAGAGCAAAGTTTTGCATTGGAAAAAAAAAAAAAAAAAAAAAAAAAAAAAAAAAAAAAAAAAAAAAAAAAAAAAAAAAAAAAAAAAAAAAAAAAAAAAAAAAAAAAAAAAAAAAAAAAAAAAAAAAAAAAAAAATGTACGCACAAATCACCAGGTCACTTTCACTGAAGACTGAAATACAATGGTAACAATAACAATAGTTTGAGACGAAGTCCCGTGCGTCTGCACGCAGACGAATTCCGCTGACAATTTAAATCCTTCCTATGTATAGCACTCCACCCGCATGGACAGTAAAAGTAAAGGCTAAAGTAGCTAACTCTGGTGTAAAAGTAAAAGTCACTGTAATCATACCCTACTTGTTCCAAAATTTTTGAGTGGTCAGCCGCTTGCCGGGGTCGGGCGCTCCCGGTCCGGGGGGCCGCCAAAGAGCACTGGAGGCCGAGGTCTCTCAGGCAGGGGACCGCAGCGAAGCACCGGAGCCCTGCCGAGTTGTACCTCCACCGTGCGTCTTCCGTAGTCCGTGGCTGGGCGCTCCGCGAAGGAGAGGCCGCAGCAGAGCACCGGAGCCCGAAGTCTCTTAGGCGGGGGACCGCGGCGGAGCACCGGAGCCCCGCCGAGTTGCACCTCCCCCTCGCGTCGTCCGTTGTCCGGGGCGGGGCGCTCCGGGACGGAGAAGCCGCAACAGAGCACCGGAGCCCGAAGTTTCTCAGGCGGGGGGACCGCAGCGGAGCACCGGAGCCCCGCCGAGTTATGCCTCCCCCGCGTCGTCCGTTGTACTTTGTGTTGGAATTACCGGTCGGTCAGTGGTCGCACGATGTTGATTTAGGTGTCCTCTGATTCGTGAGAGTCTGGTGCGTCGGGAGGCACCTTCAGAATGGTGTCGCGAGGAGAGCTGAGCACTGGAGACGCTTGAACACAAGAATTATGAGGGGCGTGCGGCCCTGCGCGGCAAGTTGTGGAATGCGGCGATTTTAACCAACTTTCAGCTGTCCCAGGTCCGTGGTTCAGGCCTTGTCGGATGTACAAGGGTTTGGCGCGTCAGGAGGCACCGTCAGAATGACATCGCGTCGGTACCAAGAGGTAGGAGACCGCCGTGAAGTTAGAAAATGTGAGCCGCGTCGAACGGTGTCGGCCGGAACCGTGAAACGCAGCTGGTTGGCTGACTTCCAGATGTCGCAGGTGCGCGGTTCGTATGACAAAAGATGCACAAGGATCCAGCGAGTCAGGAGGCGCTTTCAGACAGACATCGCGCTGGAACCCAGAAGCAGCACGACACTTTTAAGCACGCGACTCGGTGCGCGCGATTACCGAACACACTGTTGTTAATTTTGCGATCTGGTTATCAGTCGCACAGGGTTTTGTCATATATCCCTGTATGCGTCAGAGTCTAGCGCGTCTAGAGGCACCTTTAAATCTGATATATAGTCACTTCACTTCGAGTTATAGCCTAAATTGTCACTGTCAATGTAAAAAAAATTTACTCACTAAGCGTCACTTGGAGTCCGGTCGGTCAGTGGTCGCACGATGTTGATTTAGGTGTCCTCTGATTCGTGAGAGTCTGGTGCGTCGGGAGGCACCTTCAGAATGGTGTCGCGAGGAGAGCTGAGCACTGGAGACGCTTGAACACAAGAATTATGAGGGACGTGCGGCCCTGCGCGCCAAGTTGTGGAATGCGGCGATTTTAACCAACTTTCAGCTGTCCCAGGTCCGTGGTTTAGGCCTTGTCGGATGCACAAGGGTTCGGCGCGTCAGGAGGCACCATCAGAATGACATCGCGTTGGTACCAAGAGGTAGGAGACCGCCGTGAAGTTAGAAACTGTGAGCCGCGTCGAACGGTGTCGGCCGGAACCGTGAAATGCAGCTGGTTGGCTGACTTCCAGATGTCGCAGGTGCGCGGTTCGTATGACAAAAGATGCGCAAGGATCCAGCGAGTCAGGAGGCACTTTCAGACAGACATCGCGCTGGAACCCAGAAGCAGCACGACACTTTTAAGCACGCGACTCGGTGCACGCGATTACCGAACACACTGTTGTTAATTTTGCGATCTGGTTATCAGTCGCACAGGGTTGTGTCATATATCCCTGTATGCGTCAGAGTCTAGCGCGTCTAGAGGCACCTTTAAATCTGATATATAGTCACTTCACTTTGAGTTATAGCCTAAATTGTCACTATCAATGTAAAAATTTACTCACTAAGCGTCTCTTGGAGTCCTGTATCTCTGGGATTACATAAGAGAAAAATCCAAGATTTGGCAGGGAGGTGGGCCGAGGGTTTCTCCACACAACTACAATCCAGAAAGAGGGTGTCAGGGCGACGAATTGAAGCCCGCACGCACTTCAGTGTTTTTGGATTTTTAGTCCGTCGCACTATTTTCGTCACAAAAAATCGAAATGCCGTCCGATTTCAAAGATTCGTACGGCATTCGACAGGGTTTTAAAGCGCGCAACTTTTGGTATATCACACGGTAATAATTTGAAACACTGTACCACCTTTTGTGAATTTAGTGCGCGGAGCGTTACGGAGCGTCGCGGAAAGGTCCGTTGGGAGCGTGCGTTCGGGACCGCGCGGGAGTTGTGACACGGTTAGGTTAGGTTAGGTTAGGTTAGGTTAGGTTAGGTTAGGTTAGGTTAGGTTAGGTTAGGTTAGGTTAGGTTAGGTTAGGTTAGGTTAGGTTAGGTTAGGTTAGGTTAGGTTAGGTTAGGTTAGGTTAGGTTAGGTTAGGTTAGGTTAGGTTAGGTTAGGTTAGGTTAGGTTAGGTTAGGTTAGGTTAGGTTAGGTTAGGTTAGGTTAGGTTAGGTTAGGTTAGGTTAGGTTAGGTTAGGTTAGGTTAGGTTAGGTTAGGTTAGGTTAGGTTAGGTTAGGTTAGGTTAGGTTAGGTTAGGTTAGGTTAGGTTAGGTTAGGTTAGGTTAGGTTAGGTTAGGTTAGGTTAGGTTAGGTTAGGTTAGGTTAGGTTAGGTTAGGTTAGGTTAGGTTAGGTTAGGTTAGGTTAGGTTAGGTTAGGTTAGGTTAGGTTAGGTTAGGTTAGGTTAGGTTAGGTTAGGTTAGGTTAGGTTAGGTTAGGTTAGGTTAGGTTAGGTTAGGTTAGGTTAGGTTAGGTTAGGTTAGGTTAGGTTAGGTTAGGTTAGGTTAGGTTAGGTTAGGTTAGGTTAGGTTAGGTTAGGTTAGGTTAGGTTAGGTTAGGTTAGGTTAGGTTAGGTTAGGTTAGGTTAGGTTAGGTTAGGTTAGGTTAGGTTAGGTTAGGTTAGGTTAGGTTAGGTTAGGTTAGGTTAGGTTAGGTTAGGTTAGGTTAGGTTAGGTTAGGTTAGGTTAGGTTAGGTTAGGTTAGGTTAGGTTAGGTTAGGTTAGGTTAGGTTAGGTTAGGTTAGGTTAGGTTAGGTTAGGTTAGGTTAGGTTAGGTTAGGTTAGGTTAGGTTAGGTTAGGTTAGGTTAGGTTAGGTTAGGTTAGGTTAGGTTAGGTTAGGTTAGGTTAGGTTAGGTTAGGTTAGGTTAGGTTAGGTTAGGTTAGGTTAGGTTAGGTTAGGTTAGGTTAGGTTAGGTTAGGTTAGGTTAGGTTAGGTTAGGTTAGGTTAGGTTAGGTTAGGTTAGGTTAGGTTAGGTTAGGTTAGGTTAGGTTAGGTTAGGTTAGGTTAGGTTAGGTTAGGTTAGGTTAGGTTAGGTTAGGTTAGGTTAGGTTAGGTTAGGTTAGGTTAGGTTAGGTTAGGTTAGGTTAGGTTAGGTTAGGTTAGGTTAGGTTAGGTTAGGTTAGGTTAGGTTAGGTTAGGTTAGGTTAGGTTAGGTTAGGTTAGGTTAGGTTAGGTTAGGTTAGGTTAGGTTAGGTTAGGTTAGGTTAGGTTAGGTTAGGTTAGGTTAGGTTAGGTTAGGTTAGGTTAGGTTAGGTTAGGTTAGGTTAGGTTAGGTTAGGTTAGGTTAGGTTAGGTTAGGTTAGGTTAGGTTAGGTTAGGTTAGGTTAGGTTAGGTTAGGTTAGGTTAGGTTAGGTTAGGTTAGGTTAGGTTAGGTTAGGTTAGGTTAGGTTAGGTTAGGTTAGGTTAGGTTAGGTTAGGTTAGGTTAGGTTAGGTTAGGTTAGGTTAGGTTAGGTTAGGTTAGGTTAGGTTAGGTTAGGTTAGGTTAGGTTAGGTTAGGTTAGGTTAGGTTAGGTTAGGTTAGGTTAGGTTAGGTTAGGTTAGGTTAGGTTAGGTTAGGTTAGGTTAGGTTAGGTTAGGTTAGGTTAGGTTAGGTTAGGTTAGGTTAGGTTAGGTTAGGTTAGGTTAGGTTAGGTTAGGTTAGGTTAGGTTAGGTTAGGTTAGGTTAGGTTAGGTTAGGTTAGGTTAGGTTAGGTTAGGTTAGGTTAGGTTAGGTTAGGTTAGGTTAGGTTAGGTTAGGTTAGGTTAGGTTAGGTTAGGTTAGGTTAGGTTAGGTTAGGTTAGGTTAGGTTAGGTTAGGTTAGGTTAGGTTAGGTTAGGTTAGGTTAGGTTAGGTTAGGTTAGGTTAGGTTAGGTTAGGTTAGGTTAGGTTAGGTTAGGTTAGGTTAGGTTAGGTTAGGTTAGGTTAGGTTAGGTTAGGTTAGGTTAGGTTAGGTTAGGTTAGGTTAGGTTAGGTTAGGTTAGGTTAGGTTAGGTTAGGTTAGGTTAGGTTAGGTTAGGTTAGGTTAGGTTAGGTTAGGTTAGGTTAGGTTAGGTTAGGTTAGGTTAGGTTAGGTTAGGTTAGGTTAGGTTAGGTTAGGTTAGGTTAGGTTAGGTTAGGTTAGGTTAGGTTAGGTTAGGTTAGGTTAGGTTAGGTTAGGTTAGGTTAGGTTAGGTTAGGTTAGGTTAGGTTAGGTTAGGTTAGGTTAGGTTAGGTTAGGTTAGGTTAGGTTAGGTTAGGTTAGGTTAGGTTAGGTTAGGTTAGGTTAGGTTAGGTTAGGTTAGGTTAGGTTAGGTTAGGTTAGGTTAGGTTAGGTTAGGTTAGGTTAGGTTAGGTTAGGTTAGGTTAGGTTAGGTTAGGTTAGGTTAGGTTAGGTTAGGTTAGGTTAGGTTAGGTTAGGTTAGGTTAGGTTAGGTTAGGTTAGGTTAGGTTAGGTTAGGTTAGGTTAGGTTAGGTTAGGTTAGGTTAGGTTAGGTTAGGTTAGGTTAGGTTAGGTTAGGTTAGGTTAGGTTAGGTTAGGTTAGGTTAGGTTAGGTTAGGTTAGGTTAGGTTAGGTTAGGTTAGGTTAGGTTAGGTTAGGTTAGGTTAGGTTAGGTTAGGTTAGGTTAGGTTAGGTTAGGTTAGGTTAGGTTAGGTTAGGTTAGGTTAGGTTAGGTTAGGTTAGGTTAGGTTAGGTTAGGTTAGGTTAGGTTAGGTTAGGTTAGGTTAGGTTAGGTTAGGTTAGGTTAGGTTAGGTTAGGTTAGGTTAGGTTAGGTTAGGTTAGGTTAGGTTAGGTTAGGTTAGGTTAGGTTAGGTTAGGTTAGGTTAGGTTAGGTTAGGTTAGGTTAGGTTAGGTTAGGTTAGGTTAGGTTAGGTTAGGTTAGGTTAGGTTAGGTTAGGTTAGGTTAGGTTAGGTTAGGTTAGGTTAGGTTAGGTTAGGTTAGGTTAGGTTAGGTTAGGTTAGGTTAGGTTAGGTTAGGTTAGGTTAGGTTAGGTTAGGTTAGGTTAGGTTAGGTTAGGTTAGGTTAGGTTAGGTTAGGTTAGGTTAGGTTAGGTTAGGTTAGGTTAGGTTAGGTTAGGTTAGGTTAGGTTAGGTTAGGTTAGGTTAGGTTAGGTTAGGTTAGGTTAGGTTAGGTTAGGTTAGGTTAGGTTAGGTTAGGTTAGGTTAGGTTAGGTTAGGTTAGGTTAGGTTAGGTTAGGTTAGGTTAGGTTAGGTTAGGTTAGGTTAGGTTAGGTTAGGTTAGGTTAGGTTAGGTTAGGTTAGGTTAGGTTAGGTTAGGTTAGGTTAGGTTAGGTTAGGTTAGGTTAGGTTAGGTTAGGTTAGGTTAGGTTAGGTTAGGTTAGGTTAGGTTAGGTTAGGTTAGGTTAGGTTAGGTTAGGTTAGGTTAGGTTAGGTTAGGTTAGGTTAGGTTAGGTTAGGTTAGGTTAGGTTAGGTTAGGTTAGGTTAGGTTAGGTTAGGTTAGGTTAGGTTAGGTTAGGTTAGGTTAGGTTAGGTTAGGTTAGGTTAGGTTAGGTTAGGTTAGGTTAGGTTAGGTTAGGTTAGGTTAGGTTAGGTTAGGTTAGGTTAGGTTAGGTTAGGTTAGGTTAGGTTAGGTTAGGTTAGGTTAGGTTAGGTTAGGTTAGGTTAGGTTAGGTTAGGTTAGGTTAGGTTAGGTTAGGTTAGGTTAGGTTAGGTTAGGTTAGGTTAGGTTAGGTTAGGTTAGGTTAGGTTAGGTTAGGTTAGGTTAGGTTAGGTTAGGTTAGGTTAGGTTAGGTTAGGTTAGGTTAGGTTAGGTTAGGTTAGGTTAGGTTAGGTTAGGTTAGGTTAGGTTAGGTTAGGTTAGGTTAGGTTAGGTTAGGTTAGGTTAGGTTAGGTTAGGTTAGGTTAGGTTAGGTTAGGTTAGGTTAGGTTAGGTTAGGTTAGGTTAGGTTAGGTTAGGTTAGGTTAGGTTAGGTTAGGTTAGGTTAGGTTAGGTTAGGTTAGGTTAGGTTAGGTTAGGTTAGGTTAGGTTAGGTTAGGTTAGGTTAGGTTAGGTTAGGTTAGGTTAGGTTAGGTTAGGTTAGGTTAGGTTAGGTTAGGTTAGGTTAGGTTAGGTTAGGTTAGGTTAGGTTAGGTTAGGTTAGGTTAGGTTAGGTTAGGTTAGGTTAGGTTAGGTTAGGTTAGGTTAGGTTAGGTTAGGTTAGGTTAGGTTAGGTTAGGTTAGGTTAGGTTAGGTTAGGTTAGGTTAGGTTAGGTTAGGTTAGGTTAGGTTAGGTTAGGTTAGGTTAGGTTAGGTTAGGTTAGGTTAGGTTAGGTTAGGTTAGGTTAGGTTAGGTTAGGTTAGGTTAGGTTAGGTTAGGTTAGGTTAGGTTAGGTTAGGTTAGGTTAGGTTAGGTTAGGTTAGGTTAGGTTAGGTTAGGTTAGGTTAGGTTAGGTTAGGTTAGGTTAGGTTAGGTTAGGTTAGGTTAGGTTAGGTTAGGTTAGGTTAGGTTAGGTTAGGTTAGGTTAGGTTAGGTTAGGTTAGGTTAGGTTAGGTTAGGTTAGGTTAGGTTAGGTTAGGTTAGGTTAGGTTAGGTTAGGTTAGGTTAGGTTAGGTTAGGTTAGGTTAGGTT
The DNA here is from genome assembly GCA_947568825.1 of Sphinx pinastri. Lineage (NCBI taxonomy): Eukaryota > Metazoa > Arthropoda > Insecta > Lepidoptera > Sphingidae > Sphinx > Sphinx pinastri. Next base: position 179 of record CANOQI010000004.1, on the reverse strand, counting down.
AGGTTAGGTTAGGTTAGGTTAGGTTAGGTTAGGTTAGGTTAGGTTAGGTTAGGTTAGGTTAGGTTAGGTTAGGTTAGGTTAGGTTAGGTTAGGTTAGGTTAGGTTAGGTTAGGTTAGGTTAGGTTAGGTTAGGTTAGGTTAGGTTAGGTTAGGTTAGGTTAGGTTAGGTTAGGTTAGGT
>CANOQI010000003.1:65000-76659 GCA_947568825.1 Sphinx pinastri | reverse complement strand
TCGCGCTCCGGCAAAAATCTAAATAAAATAATAATACTTACCTACTACATTATAACGTAGAACTGCACCTAAGCTGTGAACGCAAAAATAAACTTCATCTGATTTCCGTAATTTTTTGTATGAAAACTGTTTAGTGTGGCACGTTGTTTTGAAGCGTTTTGTTGATACTTACCGTTTCTTATATTTTGGCATTCCCCCTTCCTCAATTTTTTCCAAATTCCCCAAATCTTCCATACTTTTCCTGAAAATAAAATAATTTTGTATAAACCGTACTCCAGATTATTGCATATTCTTGCTGTACTCGTCGAGACGCGTCCAACGAGGTGTCGCGCGTCGCCCTCAGACAAAAGCTAATTTTCGTCTTCAGCCGTTGTACGTAAATACCTACCAAAAGTTTACCTTAGCGGTGCACACAAAAAGTAAACATCGTCTGATTTTCGAAATTTTTTCTATGAAAACATATTAGTGTGGCACATCGTTTGATAGCATTTTATAAATACTTACCGTTGCTTACATTTTTGATAGTTTCCCCCCTCAAATTTTTCCAATTTCCTCAAATTTTCCATACTTTTGTTGACAGTAGAAAATTTTTGTATCATCAGTACACAATATTATTCGATATCTGTGAAGTACTCGCCGAGACGCGTCTAACGTCGTATCGCGCGTCGCGCTCCGGCAAAAATCTAAATAAAATAATAATACTTACCTACTACATTATAACGTAGAACTGCACCTAAGCTGTGAACGCAAAAATAAACTTCATCTGATTTCCGTAATTTTTTGTATGAAAACTGTTTAGTGTGGCACGTTGTTTTGAAGCGTTTTGTTGATACTTACCGTTTCTTATATTTTGGCATTCCCCCTTCCTCAATTTTTTCCAAATTCCCCAAATCTTCCATACTTTTCCTGAAAATAAAATAATTTTGTATAAACCGTACTCCAGATTATTGCATATTCTTGCTGTACTCGTCGAGACGCGTCCAACGAGGTGTCGCGCGTCGCCCTCAGACAAAAGCTAATTTTCGTCTTCAGCCGTTGTACGTAAATACCTACCAAAAGTTTACCTTAGCGGTGCACACAAAAAGTAAACATCGTCTGATTTTCGAAATTTTTTCTATGAAAACATATTAGTGTGGCACATCGTTTGATAGCATTTTATAAATACTTACCGTTGCTTACATTTTTGATAGTTTCCCCCCTCAAATTTTTCCAATTTCCTCAAATTTTCCATACTTTTGTTGACAGTAGAAAATTTTTGTATCATCAGTACACAATATTATTCGATATCTGTGAAGTACTCGCCGAGACGCGTCTAACGTCGTATCGCGCGTCGCGCTCCGGCAAAAATCTAAATAAAATAATAATACTTACCTACTACATTATAACGTAGAACTGCACCTAAGCTGTGAACGCAAAAATAAACTTCATCTGATTTCCGTAATTTTTTGTATGAAAACTGTTTAGTGTGGCACGTTGTTTTGAAGCGTTTTGTTGATACTTACCGTTTCTTATATTTTGGCATTCCCCCTTCCTCAATTTTTTCCAAATTCCCCAAATCTTCCATACTTTTCCTGAAAATAAAATAATTTTGTATAAACCGTACTCCAGATTATTGCATATTCTTGCTGTACTCGTCGAGACGCGTCCAACGAGGTGTCGCGCGTCGCCCTCAGACAAAAGCTAATTTTCGTCTTCAGCCGTTGTACGTAAATACCTACCAAAAGTTTACCTTAGCGGTGCACACAAAAAGTAAACATCGTCTGATTTTCGAAATTTTTTCTATGAAAACATATTAGTGTGGCACATCGTTTGATAGCATTTTATAAATACTTACCGTTGCTTACATTTTTGATAGTTTCCCCCCTCAAATTTTTCCAATTTCCTCAAATTTTCCATACTTTTGTTGACAGTAGAAAATTTTTGTATCATCAGTACACAATATTATTCGATATCTGTGAAGTACTCGCCGAGACGCGTCTAACGTCGTATCGCGCGTCGCGCTCCGGCAAAAATCTAAATAAAATAATAATACTTACCTACTACATTATAACGTAGAACTGCACCTAAGCTGTGAACGCAAAAATAAACTTCATCTGATTTCCGTAATTTTTTGTATGAAAACTGTTTAGTGTGGCACGTTGTTTTGAAGCGTTTTGTTGATACTTACCGTTTCTTATATTTTGGCATTCCCCCTTCCTCAATTTTTTCCAAATTCCCCAAATCTTCCATACTTTTCCTGAAAATAAAATAATTTTGTATAAACCGTACTCCAGATTATTGCATATTCTTGCTGTACTCGTCGAGACGCGTCCAACGAGGTGTCGCGCGTCGCCCTCAGACAAAAGCTAATTTTCGTCTTCAGCCGTTGTACGTAAATACCTACCAAAAGTTTACCTTAGCGGTGCACACAAAAAGTAAACATCGTCTGATTTTCGAAATTTTTTCTATGAAAACATATTAGTGTGGCACATCGTTTGATAGCATTTTATAAATACTTACCGTTGCTTACATTTTTGATAGTTTCCCCCCTCAAATTTTTCCAATTTCCTCAAATTTTCCATACTTTTGTTGACAGTAGAAAATTTTTGTATCATCAGTACACAATATTATTCGATATCTGTGAAGTACTCGCCGAGACGCGTCTAACGTCGTATCGCGCGTCGCGCTCCGGCAAAAATCTAAATAAAATAATAATACTTACCTACTACATTATAACGTAGAACTGCACCTAAGCTGTGAACGCAAAAATAAACTTCATCTGATTTCCGTAATTTTTTGTATGAAAACTGTTTAGTGTGGCACGTTGTTTTGAAGCGTTTTGTTGATACTTACCGTTTCTTATATTTTGGCATTCCCCCTTCCTCAATTTTTTCCAAATTCCCCAAATCTTCCATACTTTTCCTGAAAATAAAATAATTTTGTATAAACCGTACTCCAGATTATTGCATATTCTTGCTGTACTCGTCGAGACGCGTCCAACGAGGTGTCGCGCGTCGCCCTCAGACAAAAGCTAATTTTCGTCTTCAGCCGTTGTACGTAAATACCTACCAAAAGTTTACCTTAGCGGTGCACACAAAAAGTAAACATCGTCTGATTTTCGAAATTTTTTCTATGAAAACATATTAGTGTGGCACATCGTTTGATAGCATTTTATAAATACTTACCGTTGCTTACATTTTTGATAGTTTCCCCCCTCAAATTTTTCCAATTTCCTCAAATTTTCCATACTTTTGTTGACAGTAGAAAATTTTTGTATCATCAGTACACAATATTATTCGATATCTGTGAAGTACTCGCCGAGACGCGTCTAACGTCGTATCGCGCGTCGCGCTCCGGCAAAAATCTAAATAAAATAATAATACTTACCTACTACATTATAACGTAGAACTGCACCTAAGCTGTGAACGCAAAAATAAACTTCATCTGATTTCCGTAATTTTTTGTATGAAAACTGTTTAGTGTGGCACGTTGTTTTGAAGCGTTTTGTTGATACTTACCGTTTCTTATATTTTGGCATTCCCCCTTCCTCAATTTTTTCCAAATTCCCCAAATCTTCCATACTTTTCCTGAAAATAAAATAATTTTGTATAAACCGTACTCCAGATTATTGCATATTCTTGCTGTACTCGTCGAGACGCGTCCAACGAGGTGTCGCGCGTCGCCCTCAGACAAAAGCTAATTTTCGTCTTCAGCCGTTGTACGTAAATACCTACCAAAAGTTTACCTTAGCGGTGCACACAAAAAGTAAACATCGTCTGATTTTCGAAATTTTTTCTATGAAAACATATTAGTGTGGCACATCGTTTGATAGCATTTTATAAATACTTACCGTTGCTTACATTTTTGATAGTTTCCCCCCTCAAATTTTTCCAATTTCCTCAAATTTTCCATACTTTTGTTGACAGTAGAAAATTTTTGTATCATCAGTACACAATATTATTCGATATCTGTGAAGTACTCGCCGAGACGCGTCTAACGTCGTATCGCGCGTCGCGCTCCGGCAAAAATCTAAATAAAATAATAATACTTACCTACTACATTATAACGTAGAACTGCACCTAAGCTGTGAACGCAAAAATAAACTTCATCTGATTTCCGTAATTTTTTGTATGAAAACTGTTTAGTGTGGCACGTTGTTTTGAAGCGTTTTGTTGATACTTACCGTTTCTTATATTTTGGCATTCCCCCTTCCTCAATTTTTTCCAAATTCCCCAAATCTTCCATACTTTTCCTGAAAATAAAATAATTTTGTATAAACCGTACTCCAGATTATTGCATATTCTTGCTGTACTCGTCGAGACGCGTCCAACGAGGTGTCGCGCGTCGCCCTCAGACAAAAGCTAATTTTCGTCTTCAGCCGTTGTACGTAAATACCTACCAAAAGTTTACCTTAGCGGTGCACACAAAAAGTAAACATCGTCTGATTTTCGAAATTTTTTCTATGAAAACATATTAGTGTGGCACATCGTTTGATAGCATTTTATAAATACTTACCGTTGCTTACATTTTTGATAGTTTCCCCCCTCAAATTTTTCCAATTTCCTCAAATTTTCCATACTTTTGTTGACAGTAGAAAATTTTTGTATCATCAGTACACAATATTATTCGATATCTGTGAAGTACTCGCCGAGACGCGTCTAACGTCGTATCGCGCGTCGCGCTCCGGCAAAAATCTAAATAAAATAATAATACTTACCTACTACATTATAACGTAGAACTGCACCTAAGCTGTGAACGCAAAAATAAACTTCATCTGATTTCCGTAATTTTTTGTATGAAAACTGTTTAGTGTGGCACGTTGTTTTGAAGCGTTTTGTTGATACTTACCGTTTCTTATATTTTGGCATTCCCCCTTCCTCAATTTTTTCCAAATTCCCCAAATCTTCCATACTTTTCCTGAAAATAAAATAATTTTGTATAAACCGTACTCCAGATTATTGCATATTCTTGCTGTACTCGTCGAGACGCGTCCAACGAGGTGTCGCGCGTCGCCCTCAGACAAAAGCTAATTTTCGTCTTCAGCCGTTGTACGTAAATACCTACCAAAAGTTTACCTTAGCGGTGCACACAAAAAGTAAACATCGTCTGATTTTCGAAATTTTTTCTATGAAAACATATTAGTGTGGCACATCGTTTGATAGCATTTTATAAATACTTACCGTTGCTTACATTTTTGATAGTTTCCCCCCTCAAATTTTTCCAATTTCCTCAAATTTTCCATACTTTTGTTGACAGTAGAAAATTTTTGTATCATCAGTACACAATATTATTCGATATCTGTGAAGTACTCGCCGAGACGCGTCTAACGTCGTATCGCGCGTCGCGCTCCGGCAAAAATCTAAATAAAATAATAATACTTACCTACTACATTATAACGTAGAACTGCACCTAAGCTGTGAACGCAAAAATAAACTTCATCTGATTTCCGTAATTTTTTGTATGAAAACTGTTTAGTGTGGCACGTTGTTTTGAAGCGTTTTGTTGATACTTACCGTTTCTTATATTTTGGCATTCCCCCTTCCTCAATTTTTTCCAAATTCCCCAAATCTTCCATACTTTTCCTGAAAATAAAATAATTTTGTATAAACCGTACTCCAGATTATTGCATATTCTTGCTGTACTCGTCGAGACGCGTCCAACGAGGTGTCGCGCGTCGCCCTCAGACAAAAGCTAATTTTCGTCTTCAGCCGTTGTACGTAAATACCTACCAAAAGTTTACCTTAGCGGTGCACACAAAAAGTAAACATCGTCTGATTTTCGAAATTTTTTCTATGAAAACATATTAGTGTGGCACATCGTTTGATAGCATTTTATAAATACTTACCGTTGCTTACATTTTTGATAGTTTCCCCCCTCAAATTTTTCCAATTTCCTCAAATTTTCCATACTTTTGTTGACAGTAGAAAATTTTTGTATCATCAGTACACAATATTATTCGATATCTGTGAAGTACTCGCCGAGACGCGTCTAACGTCGTATCGCGCGTCGCGCTCCGGCAAAAATCTAAATAAAATAATAATACTTACCTACTACATTATAACGTAGAACTGCACCTAAGCTGTGAACGCAAAAATAAACTTCATCTGATTTCCGTAATTTTTTGTATGAAAACTGTTTAGTGTGGCACGTTGTTTTGAAGCGTTTTGTTGATACTTACCGTTTCTTATATTTTGGCATTCCCCCTTCCTCAATTTTTTCCAAATTCCCCAAATCTTCCATACTTTTCCTGAAAATAAAATAATTTTGTATAAACCGTACTCCAGATTATTGCATATTCTTGCTGTACTCGTCGAGACGCGTCCAACGAGGTGTCGCGCGTCGCCCTCAGACAAAAGCTAATTTTCGTCTTCAGCCGTTGTACGTAAATACCTACCAAAAGTTTACCTTAGCGGTGCACACAAAAAGTAAACATCGTCTGATTTTCGAAATTTTTTCTATGAAAACATATTAGTGTGGCACATCGTTTGATAGCATTTTATAAATACTTACCGTTGCTTACATTTTTGATAGTTTCCCCCCTCAAATTTTTCCAATTTCCTCAAATTTTCCATACTTTTGTTGACAGTAGAAAATTTTTGTATCATCAGTACACAATATTATTCGATATCTGTGAAGTACTCGCCGAGACGCGTCTAACGTCGTATCGCGCGTCGCGCTCCGGCAAAAATCTAAATAAAATAATAATACTTACCTACTACATTATAACGTAGAACTGCACCTAAGCTGTGAACGCAAAAATAAACTTCATCTGATTTCCGTAATTTTTTGTATGAAAACTGTTTAGTGTGGCACGTTGTTTTGAAGCGTTTTGTTGATACTTACCGTTTCTTATATTTTGGCATTCCCCCTTCCTCAATTTTTTCCAAATTCCCCAAATCTTCCATACTTTTCCTGAAAATAAAATAATTTTGTATAAACCGTACTCCAGATTATTGCATATTCTTGCTGTACTCGTCGAGACGCGTCCAACGAGGTGTCGCGCGTCGCCCTCAGACAAAAGCTAATTTTCGTCTTCAGCCGTTGTACGTAAATACCTACCAAAAGTTTACCTTAGCGGTGCACACAAAAAGTAAACATCGTCTGATTTTCGAAATTTTTTCTATGAAAACATATTAGTGTGGCACATCGTTTGATAGCATTTTATAAATACTTACCGTTGCTTACATTTTTGATAGTTTCCCCCCTCAAATTTTTCCAATTTCCTCAAATTTTCCATACTTTTGTTGACAGTAGAAAATTTTTGTATCATCAGTACACAATATTATTCGATATCTGTGAAGTACTCGCCGAGACGCGTCTAACGTCGTATCGCGCGTCGCGCTCCGGCAAAAAATTGCCCCCCGCACCCACCCTTTTGTCTTTCTTTACCAGGTAGAGTACGGCTATACCGGTACGAGAGCCTTTTTTTTACAAATCGTTTTTATCGTTAAAACATTGGTGCCACACGCGAGTAAACGACAAAATAACACTTAAACACCTACTTACCATAATCTTCGTTGTTCCACACGCCCAGAACGACCGTTCACCTGAAAAACAAAAACCAAATTGGCAGAATTTAAATTAAAATCAGAAATTAGAAGAAAGTCTGTGCTGTATGCACGAATTCTATTGTGACTATTCAAACTCTGACTAATTGATAGTTATTTAGCTAGACTAAATACAAAATTTTATTATTATTATTATTTTTTCTTTCATTTTTAGTGTATTTTATATCATTTTATATTCACATTGACTTTGCCTATACGACCAAACTATTTACACTTGGCGTATTGAAAAGCTTGATTGACGAGTTCCCCCTAACATTACCGAAATCCCCTTCTATAATGTTTGGTTTCCGTACACCAACGAAGGAGAGCAACAAAGCGACCTCAAAATCACCAGAGGCTCGCTCGCAGGAAACAAGCAGGGCTACTGTGTCGCAAGCCCGACGTAGCATAGAAACGAAGCTCGACAGCACTGCAGAACCCAAGACCGCCGGATCTGCGAAACAAAAGTCCGGAACGCTCGGAACAACCACCGTGGCGAAAAAGATCACCCACAATGTAGACATGACATCTATCGAAAAGTCACCGTTGAAAGAAACGGAATACATAAGTAGGACGGCGGAGGCTAAGGCTTGTCTCATTAAAACAAAACTCCAAATCAACAATAGCCGTAACCTAAAAACGGAAATAAAGACGGAGGTGATAAACGCCGCGGAAAGACTCTACAAATTAGTGAAGGAGGCAGAAGAAGGGAGATTATACAAGGGAAAAGAGACACAAAAGAATAGAACAAGAGACCAGAGGAAAGATGATGAGGTGGATACCGTTGCGAGAGAGGAAAACAACACAAGGGAAAGAGAGGAACATAAGGAAATAATGGGCAAACTAGAAGAAAATACAAAGCTACTGAAAGAGAATAGGAAGGAAATAGAAAAGATAAACGAACTTATAACCAAAGAAGCAGAGGAGTGGAAAAACCAAAGGACCTATGCGAGTGTAGCAGCCACTCCGACACTAAGGCAACAAGCGAGAGCACCTGTGGTACTACACTCTATAGCCATCACCTCTACGGAGGAAGGACAGACTGGGGAACAGATTTTAGAAAATATAAGAAACACAATTAACGCCAAAGAAGAAGGAATTCAGATCGACAACATAAGGAAAGCAAAAGATAGGAAAGTGATAATAGGATGCCAAACCAAAGAAGAATTAAAGAAAATCAAAGAGAAAATAAAAGAAAAAGGTACTAAACTAAGTTGCTCAGATATCAAGAATAAAGACCCGTTAATTGTCCTTAAGGAGGTTCTCAATCACAATAGTGACGAGGACATCCTAAGAGCGCTACAGACCCAAAACAAGCACCTACTGGGAGAGTCCAACATCAGTGGCGACATTACTGTAAAATACAGAAGAAGGGCTAGAAATCCACTTACTTCCCACGTGGTGCTGCAGTTGCCTCCCCATACTTGGAAGATACTAACCGAAGCGGGGGCTGTGCACGTCGACGTGCAAAGGGTAAAAGTCGCCGACCAGTCCCCCCTAATACAGTGCAGCCGCTGTCTAGGGTATGGACATGGCCGACGATACTGCCAGGATCAGGTTGACGTGTGCAGTCACTGCGGAGGATCCCATATGAGGAGGGATTGCCCGGATTGGTTGACGGACGTCCCCCCTACGTGCCATAATTGCCAAAACGCCAAACTTACTAAAATAGAACACAACGCCTTTAGTGACGAATGTCCGGTGAGAAGAAGGTGGGACGCATTGGCAAGGGCCAAAATAGCATATTGCTAAAGTGGTCATAAAGACAACTCAGCAAACTAACTCCTCAGCTGGTACGAAGCCATATAATGTAATTCAGGTCAATTTACAAAGGAAGAAAATGGCAACTGAAGAACTTACGATAGAGGCAAGAAAGAGAGGGACGGCATTTGCTCTTATCCAAGAACCTTATGTGGGAAACGCTAACGAAATGAAAGGTCTCGCAGGTGCCAGAGTATACCAAAACACTAGCAACAAGGGCAGAGTCAAAGCAGCTGTAGTTGTATTTGACAATAACATCAAAGCGATACAATGCCCGGATCTCACCACAAACAACATCGTGGTGGTGAGACTACAAATGCCCACCAAAGAGTTCGCCTTAGTCTCCCTCTATTTCGAGCCGGACGAGCCCATAGAGCCGTACCTTGACCAGCTGAGGAATATAGTTACAAAAATGAGACCAGCCTGTTTCCTCATCGGCGGAGATACAAACGCGAAAAGCACGTGGTGGGGTAGCATCAAAACAGACAGAAGAGGAGAAGAGATGTCCGGAATATTAGAGGAACTGGGCTTGCAGGTGCTAAACGAAGGAACAACACCAACCTTTGATACCATCAGAGGGAATGTGAGATACAGCAGTCACGTGGACGTGACGGCGTGCTCGCTAAGTCTCTTAGACCAGATAGAAGACTGGACGGTGGATGAGGGCGTAGTGAGTTCAGACCACAACACTATCTTATTTAAAATTTACCTACACAAAGTACAAAACATAAAAATCGAAAGTACAACCAGGAAGTATAACACCAAGAAAGCCAATTGGGAGGAATTTAATGAAAAATTCGCTCAATTAAAACTTAATAAAAATTTAAATTCAACCGAAATAGAGAATATAAAAACTAAAATAGAAATAGATACAAAAATAGAAGAATATACAGAAACCATTTTACTTACCTGCGACAGCTCCATACCCTGCAAGAAAGGAAATATTTATAAGAAACTTACCGTTCCATGGTGGACAGAAGAACTCACCGCGTTGAAAAAAGCTGCCGTCACGAGGAAAAGAAGAATCCGCTGCGCCGCGCCGGTCCGAAGAATGATGGTCATCGAAGAGTACCTGAAAGCCAAAGAAAAGTATGAAACGGAGGTAAGGAAAGCAGAAATAAAGAGCTGGAAAGAATTCTGCGGAAAACAGGAAAAAGAAGGAATATGGGATGGAATATATAGGGCAATAAGGAGAGTGACGAAACGCCAAGAAGACCTTCCCCTTGTAAAAGAGGGAGCGGTACTAAACCCAGAAGAGTCGGTGAAGCTTCTGGCGGAAGTTTTTTACCCGGAGGATTCGAAGCATCATGATAACGCATACCACCAGCGCATGAGAGAGGCTGCCGATCATATAAACGAAGGTCCGGATGGTGAAGATCAAGACCCGCCATTTACGATGCACGAAATGCTAACGTCAGCAGCCAGCTTCAACCCGAAGAAAGCCCCTGGTGCGGACGGCCTGACTGCAGATATCTGCAAACAGGCTATCCAGCAAGACCCAGGATTGTACCTGTCACTGGCTAACAAATGCCTCCAACTCGGCCACTTCCCGACCATCTGGAAGGAGGCGACGGTCGTAGTCCTCCGGAAACCCGGGAAGGAGGACTACACGAACCCTAAATCGTACAGACCGATAGGCTTGTTACCAGTGATGGGTAAGATCCTGGAGAAAATGCTGGTGGAAAGATTGAAGTGGCGTATAATCCCAAGGATGAGTACCCGACAGTTTGGCTTTATGCCCCAGCGAAGTACAGAAGATTCCCTCTACATCTTGACTAATTACATAAGGATGAAGATAGCCGAAAAGAAAATGGTTACCATGATCTCCTTAGATATAGAGGGGGCTTTTGACAACGCGTGGTGGCCGGCAATAAAAGTCAGACTGTCGGAGGAAGAATGTCCGAAAAATCTAAGACGGGTTATAGACAGCTACTTCAAGAGCCGCAAAGTCCGAGTTCGCTACGCCGGGGAAGAGTACACGAGATGGACCTCCAAAGGATGTGTACAGGGATCAATTGGAGGTCCACTCTTGTGGAATTTACTCCTCGACCCATTACTCAAAGAACTCGAGAGAAGAGGCAACTACTGCCAGGCTTTCGCCGACGATATCGTGTTGGTGTTTGAAGGTGAAACAGGGCAACAAATACAGAAGGAGGCCAACGCGGCGCTTGCCTATGTTCATGATTGGGGAATCCGTAACAAGCTAAATTTCGCGCCACATAAAACGAAAGCCATGGTGCTGACCAAGAAGCTAAAGTACGATCCACCAATCCTGCACATGGGTGGCGTCGACGTTGAACTCACGACACAAATTAAAATACTGGGCCTCACAATTGATAGCGCTCTAACCTTCAATGCCCATGCAGCAGAAG
>CANOQI010000003.1:45000-60000 GCA_947568825.1 Sphinx pinastri | reverse complement strand
CCTAACCTAACCTAACCTAACCTAACCTAACCTAACCTAACCTAACCTAACCTAACCTAACCTAACCTAACCTAACCTAACCTAACCTAACCTAACCTAACCTAACCTAACCTAACCTAACCTAACCTAACCTAACCTAACCTAACCTAACCTAACCTAACCTAACCTAACCTAACCTAACCTAACCTAACCTAACCTAACCTAACCTAACCTAACCTAACCTAACCTAACCTAACCTAACCTAACCTAACCTAACCTAACCTAACCTAACCTAACCTAACCTAACCTAACCTAACCTAACCTAACCTAACCTAACCTAACCTAACCTAACCTAACCTAACCTAACCTAACCTAACCTAACCTAACCTAACCTAACCTAACCTAACCTAACCTAACCTAACCTAACCTAACCTAACCTAACCTAACCTAACCTAACCTAACCTAACCTAACCTAACCTAACCTAACCTAACCTAACCTAACCTAACCTAACCTAACCTAACCTAACCTAACCTAACCTAACCTAACCTAACCTAACCTAACCTAACCTAACCTAACCTAACCTAACCTAACCTAACCTAACCTAACCTAACCTAACCTAACCTAACCTAACCTAACCTAACCTAACCTAACCTAACCTAACCTAACCTAACCTAACCTAACCTAACCTAACCTAACCTAACCTAACCTAACCTAACCTAACCTAACCTAACCTAACCTAACCTAACCTAACCTAACCTAACCTAACCTAACCTAACCTAACCTAACCTAACCTAACCTAACCTAACCTAACCTAACCTAACCTAACCTAACCTAACCTAACCTAACCTAACCTAACCTAACCTAACCTAACCTAACCTAACCTAACCTAACCTAACCTAACCTAACCTAACCTAACCTAACCTAACCTAACCTAACCTAACCTAACCTAACCTAACCTAACCTAACCTAACCTAACCTAACCTAACCTAACCTAACCTAACCTAACCTAACCTAACCTAACCTAACCTAACCTAACCTAACCTAACCTAACCTAACCTAACCTAACCTAACCTAACCTAACCTAACCTAACCTAACCTAACCTAACCTAACCTAACCTAACCTAACCTAACCTAACCTAACCTAACCTAACCTAACCTAACCTAACCTAACCTAACCTAACCTAACCTAACCTAACCTAACCTAACCTAACCTAACCTAACCTAACCTAACCTAACCTAACCTAACCTAACCTAACCTAACCTAACCTAACCTAACCTAACCTAACCTAACCTAACCTAACCTAACCTAACCTAACCTAACCTAACCTAACCTAACCTAACCTAACCTAACCTAACCTAACCTAACCTAACCTAACCTAACCTAACCTAACCTAACCTAACCTAACCTAACCTAACCTAACCTAACCTAACCTAACCTAACCTAACCTAACCTAACCTAACCTAACCTAACCTAACCTAACCTAACCTAACCTAACCTAACCTAACCTAACCTAACCTAACCTAACCTAACCTAACCTAACCTAACCTAACCTAACCTAACCTAACCTAACCTAACCTAACCTAACCTAACCTAACCTAACCTAACCTAACCTAACCTAACCTAACCTAACCTAACCTAACCTAACCTAACCTAACCTAACCTAACCTAACCTAACCTAACCTAACCTAACCTAACCTAACCTAACCTAACCTAACCTAACCTAACCTAACCTAACCTAACCTAACCTAACCTAACCTAACCTAACCTAACCTAACCTAACCTAACCTAACCTAACCTAACCTAACCTAACCTAACCTAACCTAACCTAACCTAACCTAACCTAACCTAACCTAACCTAACCTAACCTAACCTAACCTAACCTAACCTAACCTAACCTAACCTAACCTAACCTAACCTAACCTAACCTAACCTAACCTAACCTAACCTAACCTAACCTAACCTAACCTAACCTAACCTAACCTAACCTAACCTAACCTAACCTAACCTAACCTAACCTAACCTAACCTAACCTAACCTAACCTAACCTAACCTAACCTAACCTAACCTAACCTAACCTAACCTAACCTAACCTAACCTAACCTAACCTAACCTAACCTAACCTAACCTAACCTAACCTAACCTAACCTAACCTAACCTAACCTAACCTAACCTAACCTAACCTAACCTAACCTAACCTAACCTAACCTAACCTAACCTAACCTAACCTAACCTAACCTAACCTAACCTAACCTAACCTAACCTAACCTAACCTAACCTAACCTAACCTAACCTAACCTAACCTAACCTAACCTAACCTAACCTAACCTAACCTAACCTAACCTAACCTAACCTAACCTAACCTAACCTAACCTAACCTAACCTAACCTAACCTAACCTAACCTAACCTAACCTAACCTAACCTAACCTAACCTAACCTAACCTAACCTAACCTAGACCTAACCTAACCTAACCTAACCTAACCTAACCTAACCTAACCTAACCTAACCTAACCTAACCTAACCTAACCTAACCTAACCTAACCTAACCTAACCTAACCTAACCTAACCTAACCTAACCTAACCTAACCTAACCTAACCTAACCTAACCTAACCTAACCTAACCTAACCTAACCTAACCTAACCTAACCTAACCTAACCTAACCTAACCTAACCTAACCTAACCTAACCTAACCTAACCTAACCTAACCTAACCTAACCTAACCTAACCTAACCTAACCTAACCTAACCTAACCTAACCTAACCTAACCTAACCTAACCTAACCTAACCTAACCTAACCTAACCTAACCTAACCTAACCTAACCTAACCTAACCTAACCTAACCTAACCTAACCTAACCTAACCTAACCTAACCTAACCTAACCTAACCTAACCTAACCTAACCTAACCTAACCTAACCTAACCTAACCTAACCTAACCTAACCTAACCTAACCTAACCTAACCTAACCTAACCTAACCTAACCTAACCTAACCTAACCTAACCTAACCTAACCTAACCTAACCTAACCTAACCTAACCTAACCTAACCTAACCTAACCTAACCTAACCTAACCTAACCTAACCTAACCTAACCTAACCTAACCTAACCTAACCTAACCTAACCTAACCTAACCTAACCTAACCTAACCTAACCTAACCTAACCTAACCTAACCTAACCTAACCTAACCTAACCTAACCTAACCTAACCTAACCTAACCTAACCTAACCTAACCTAACCTAACCTAACCTAACCTAACCTAACCTAACCTAACCTAACCTAACCTAACCTAACCTAACCTAACCTAACCTAACCTAACCTAACCTAACCTAACCTAACCTAACCTAACCTAACCTAACCTAACCTAACCTAACCTAACCTAACCTAACCTAACCTAACCTAACCTAACCTAACCTAACCTAACCTAACCTAACCTAACCTAACCTAACCTAACCTAACCTAACCTAACCTAACCTAACCTAACCTAACCTAACCTAACCTAACCTAACCTAACCTAACCTAACCTAACCTAACCTAACCTAACCTAACCTAACCTAACCTAACCTAACCTAACCTAACCTAACCTAACCTAACCTAACCTAACCTAACCTAACCTAACCTAACCTAACCTAACCTAACCTAACCTAACCTAACCTAACCTAACCTAACCTAACCTAACCTAACCTAACCTAACCTAACCTAACCTAACCTAACCTAACCTAACCTAACCTAACCTAACCTAACCTAACCTAACCTAACCTAACCTAACCTAACCTAACCTAACCTAACCTAACCTAACCTAACCTAACCTAACCTAACCTAACCTAACCTAACCTAACCTAACCTAACCTAACCTAACCTAACCTAACCTAACCTAACCTAACCTAACCTAACCTAACCTAACCTAACCTAACCTAACCTAACCTAACCTAACCTAACCTAACCTAACCTAACCTAACCTAACCTAACCTAACCTAACCTAACCTAACCTAACCTAACCTAACCTAACCTAACCTAACCTAACCTAACCTAACCTAACCTAACCTAACCTAACCTAACCTAACCTAACCTAACCTAACCTAACCTAACCTAACCTAACCTAACCTAACCTAACCTAACCTAACCTAACCTAACCTAACCTAACCTAACCTAACCTAACCTAACCTAACCTAACCTAACCTAACCTAACCTAACCTAACCTAACCTAACCTAACCTAACCTAACCTAACCTAACCTAACCTAACCTAACCTAACCTAACCTAACCTAACCTAACCTAACCTAACCTAACCTAACCTAACCTAACCTAACCTAACCTAACCTAACCTAACCTAACCTAACCTAACCTAACCTAACCTAACCTAACCTAACCTAACCTAACCTAACCTAACCTAACCTAACCTAACCTAACCTAACCTAACCTAACCTAACCTAACCTAACCTAACCTAACCTAACCTAACCTAACCTAACCTAACCTAACCTAACCTAACCTAACCTAACCTAACCTAACCTAACCTAACCTAACCTAACCTAACCTAACCTAACCTAACCTAACCTAACCTAACCTAACCTAACCTAACCTAACCTAACCTAACCTAACCTAACCTAACCTAACCTAACCTAACCTAACCTAACCTAACCTAACCTAACCTAACCTAACCTAACCTAACCTAACCTAACCTAACCTAACCTAACCTAACCTAACCTAACCTAACCTAACCTAACCTAACCTAACCCAGTCAGGAAGTCACCGCGAACCCGTGCGCCACGATTTTAAAGCGCTCCGTACTTAAAAATCTCGGAAAAATAGTAAAAGTTCGCGAAATTATACACAAAGTGGTGAAAGTGAATTCCAATAAATACGTGACCATCTGACAAAAGAACAAGGCACTGGGTGCTAAAACCGAAGAAATTTTGGTCAATTTGTACCAAAACTGGCGAAGAAATAGTGCTTCAGAAATAAAAACTGAAACGCCGTGGAAACCAGATCTGCAACATACAATTTTTTAAGTGTCAATTGACGCTCTACACCATCCCTCACATCTGGACAAAATCTCAGATTTTTCCGCCGGAAAACGGCGACGGAAAACACAAATATCCAAAGGTGAACAGAAAACCGGAAAAGCGAAAATTGAAGATACTTATGTTTTGAAGGTGCCTCTGGCTGCGGAAACTTCACCACAAGCTGACACAGAAGAATAAATTTAGCTAAGTCACATACTTTTAAAATTACAGCTTATTTGCGGTTCCAAAAATAAAATCGACATTTTTGATACAAAATTTGACTGACTTGCTATCGGATAACCTATACTTATTATTTCATATTCAATTAGGCCCCTTATCAAAGTTATTTGAACAAAAATAAATTTCGTAAATCGTCCAATAGTTTTCGAGGAAAACATAAAAACAGTCCTGCCACGAACCGCAAATACGCTTAATATATTGGTAACCTAGTAATGGAACAAGTTAAATGTGAACTTGTCACATAATAATAATTTCAAATAAAACCACAATTCTGAATAAAAAATTTTTTTTGCCAAAAAAGTTATCGGTAATATTAAGACTTAGATATATACTTATGGAAGAGTGACATAATGGGGAAAGAATAGTATTATAAAATTTCAATGTATAAAATTAAAATTAAAACGTCAATTAAATAGTCGAAAATTAACTTAAAAAGAGACTATAGGTATAGAATTACATAAATAGTTCTTGGAAGAATTGTGCGGAAGAACTTCACAAGTGCAGTGTCACGGAGTCCATGGTTCGTATGCATAGTAGCCGAACGATACCAAATCGAGTAAACAACCTGCGTCACTAGTATAACCCGGTACACGGATATAGGATTAAATCAAATCAATTAGACACAGATCCACTGGAGTTAGTGACACTGTACCCAGGCATAAATACATAAATTATCTTACTATATATGTAGTATATAAAATGATTAGAAAGTACATAGTATAATAAAATAGAATCTATAAATATAAGTAAGTAAATAGTCATTAAAGATTTAATGCATTTTGAATATAGTACATAGGCCGGTACACAGAACACTGATATCCAAAGTTATAAACGAATCTATTCTGGACAATACCTAATTTTACAAGGGGACATTTTTACTCTAAGTGGGGACCGAGTTATATCTTTGCACGACGGTCGGCGCGCAAAATTGCGAACAACTTGTGTGTACCAGGCACGAACGGCGCCGCCGCGCCGTCGCAGATAACGAGTAAACAACCTGCGTCACAGCGGGCTAAGATTGTGAGAAGCCGCTGACGTCATCCTATTGAGCGAAGTAGATACATCGGTACTTGGAGCACCGACAGCGTTTTCTGCTGAGCGGCTCGGCTAGGACAGTGGCTTGTTGTCACCGCTCACACTCCTCACCCCCCCCCCCCCCCCCTCCCACTTCCAGATCCCCGGTGTACAGTGTTCGTCTATCCCTTGGAAAGCCTATAAATTGGCTCACTGCCCCCCCCCCCCCCTCCCCCACTCTTTCGACATCCCTAGGTTTGTAATAGGTAAATTGTATGCAAGGTTCAGCAATTATACATAGATAAAAATAAATATAACACTTATTGACAATCTGATCTGTCTGTCTGGCTTGCTGGGTGGAGTTGTAGAAACTTCAATACTGGGAGAGCATCATTGTGAGGAGTATTGCAATTAATGTGAGCACTTGGATCTGAGGAAATTAGCATTTATTTTGTTAAATCGGTCAAAGTAAGTCGTTGAATTATACAGAGTACTAGGAGTTCATAGGAGTTGCGAGTATTGCGGTGGTGCCTAGCCCCCATGTATAAGGAGGAGACCGCAATCAGCCAATAGACATCAGCACACACGACGCCATTTTTAACTCTAGCAGTGGCCACGCCCACAAAAGTGTAAGGATCGAGCGTTTTAGGGTGATTTGTGCCGGGCGTCTGTGACGTATTGTACTAGGAGTAAGCGGCCATATAAGACTATTAATTTTTAAATCTTTAAATTTTTTATATACCAATCTATATATCAATTTTAATTAATTTAAATTACCCTTTTATATATCAACTTAAAATCAATTAATTTATACAAGATTATATTCTTTTAATTACTACCGATTCTATTGTTTAACCATTTTGTTGATAATTTGTATTATTTGTATTATAACTGCCATTGTAATTCACGGCACTACTGGCCCGCTGGAACAAGGATATTTGACTAACTGCATTTAAGTAAAATGAAAATATATAAATCTACCAAGAGTGTACAGCGATAAGACGCCATCTTTGCTCTAGCCGTGGCCACGCCCCTGATAGTATCGGGAGCGACGCCATTACTCTGTCAATTGGTGACCCCGCCCCTCAAAGTGTCAGGAGTGAGCGTTTTGCGGAAAACTGCCAGGAGCGAGTCAAGCGTGACGTAATATAGGTACTAGGAGTAAAATTATCACACTCTTTTTACATACCAAATTTGTGTCAAAATTTTATACCAATTTTACCAAATCATTCATAATTATATCCTATAACTTTTATTGCCAATTTTGAAATTTGTCTTTTTATATACCAAATTGTGTAAAATTTTATACCAATTTTACCAAATCATTATCATAACTATATCCTATTACTTTTATTACCGATTTTGAATTTTTGAATTTTATATTAAATTATTCATAATTACACCCTAATAATTTTAATATTGATTTTGATTGTTTGATTACTATACCGATTATTTATATCACAACTGCCATTGTAAATTGTTGCATTACTGGGCCCGACGAATCAGGGATCTTTGGCTGACTGCATTTAAGTGGTACGCAGAGGGAAAACATATAGATTAACCAGGAGTGTATGGCGATAGGACGCCATCTTTGTAATTGAGGTGACCACGCCCTCAAAAGTGTTGAGAGCGACGCCATTACTGTGTCCATTAGGGTGACCCCGCCCCAAAAGTGTCAGGAGTGACCGTTTTGTAGGAAACTGCCAGGAGCGAGTCAAGCGTGACGTAATATAGGTACTAGGAGTAAAATTATCACACTCTTTTTTACATACCAAATTTGTGTCAAAATTTTATACCAATTTTACCAAATCATTCATAATTATATCCTATAACTTTTATTACCAATTTTGAAATTTGTCTTTTTATATACCAATTTGTGTCAAATTTTATACCAATTTTACTAAATCATTATCATAACTATATCCTATTATTTTTATTACCGATTTTGAATTTTAAATCAAATTATTCATAATTATACCCTATTAATTTTATTATTGATTTTGATTGTTTGATTACTATACTGATTATTTATATCACAACTGCCATTGTAATTTGCGGCATTACTGGGTCTGACAAATCAGGGATCTTTGACTGACTGTATTTTAAGTGGAACGCAGAGGGAAAACAAATAGATTAACCAGGAGTGTATAGCGATAGGACGCCATCTTTGTAATTGAGGTGACCACGCCCTCAAAAGTGTTGAGAGCGACGCCATTACTGTGTCCATTAGGGTGACCCCGCCCCAAAAGTGTCAGGAGTGAGCGTTTTGTAGGAAACTGCCAGGAGCGAGTCAAGCGTGGCGTAATATAGGTACTAGGAGTAAAATTATAAGTCTTTTATATACCAAATTTGTGTCAAATTTTATACCAATTTTACCAAATCATTCATAAACATATCCTATTACTTTTATTACCGATTTTGAATTTCATACAAATTATCACAGTCTTTTTTATATACCAAATTTGTGTCAAAATTTATACCAATTTTACCAAATCATTATCATAACTATATCCTATTACTTTTATTACCGATCTTAAATTTTAAATCAATAATTCACAATAATACCCTATTAAATTTATTAATGATTATGATTGTTTAATTACTGTTCCGATTATTTATATTATAAGTGCCATTGTAATTCACTGCATAACTAGATCCATCAATTAATAACTAAAAAACTTCAGAGCGTGACGTAATATAGGTACTAGGAGCAAAAGTTAAAAGAACGCAATCTCTTGGTACGTGGGACGCCATTTTGACTCTGGCAGTGGCCACGCCCATAAAAGTGTAAGTGATAAGACGCCATTTTGCTTTAACGGTGGCCGCGCCCCTTAAGTGCTAGGAGCGCCGTCATTGCTCTGTTCAGTGTTTGGCCCGCCTCAGAGTGTCTGGAGTGAGTATTTTATGGTAAGCTGCCAGGGCTGAGTCACGTATGACGTAATAAACCAGGATAAATAAGATAAGCAACGATCAATCGCTGGTGTAATTATGTCGGGAAGGTCTGGAAGCTCGATACCGTCGGTTTTGCCCCGCAGACCATTGCGAAATATAAAGTGGACTCAAGCAGCACCGCCCTTGTCGCTGCCATCGTCAGCGCCGTCACTGGTGTCGGTTGAAGTTGAATCCAGAAAGCGAAGTGACGAGACGGAGGGATTTGTGTCGGTACAGGCGAGTGGGTTTATGTCAACTCAACGGCTCTCCCTGGTAGATGAGTTGCGGGAGACACGCGGTGGCGAGCCTGAGCCGACGGCGGAGGTAAATGTAGCTGGAGTAATGCTGGAAGAAGTGAGTGATGAATTCCGATCCATAATAAGCGACACCATAGAGGAACGGGGTATGGCTGCTGACGCTCGAATACGTGCTGGACATGATTTTGCCTCTAGAGCGAATCATATAGTGCAGGAGGCTAAGGAAGCGCTGGAGTCGAGATCAGCAGGCAACCTTAAAAGGGAAGTTCGCGAGCTGGTGGTGGATAGGCTTCATCGGCTTCACGGACTAGTACTGGAACTCTCCGAGATTCGTATGAAGCTGCGCGCAGATGCTGACTCAGCCAGAATCACCTCACTACGGGCGTCCGAGGAGGCCGCGAGGAGACACTCAGCAACTGTTGAACGGCTGGTGGGTGACTTTGATGCGGCCACTAGGGACGTGGGGTTGAAGCTGGCGGCCCTTCATGGGGAGGTGGAGGCCGCCCGTCAGGTGGTGGCCCATGACGTCATTTCATCACTGGACGAGATGCGGTCCCTTATAGTGAAGAGACAGCCCAGTGACATTACGGAACAACTGCGGGGAGAGCTTGGCACATTGGGAAAGACACTGTTGGAGGACATGGCGTCCATGCCGGATCGAAGGTGTTCGCTTGGGGAATCAGTGAATGAAGCCCTTAGCGAAATTAAGAATGAAATAAGGGAGGGCTTCAGACGCACTTATGCGGAGGCATGTACAACGCCGCGGAAGATTGGGACAGGTGGCATGGCGGCTGGCTCGGGGCTTGGGGCGCCGGCTCGCACCCTCATCATATCGTCCAAGGACCCTAAGGCAACCTCGGACGATGTGATAAGAAAGATGCAGAGCGCTGTCGACCCGAGGAAAGAGTGCATCCGCGTAGATCGTTGTCGTAGGGTCGGGAATGGCAAGGTGGTCCTGGGATTGGCGGATGTAGGTGAGGCGGATAGAGTGGCTGCAAGGCTGAAAAATGTGGACCTTGCAGTATTGGATGCGCCGCCGCGTTTGCCTATGGTGGAGATCCACAATGTCCTTACTTTCAATAAGGACGAGGAAATAGTGGAGTCTCTCTGGACACAAAACCCTCAAATTGCGGAAGGGCTACAGAGATCCGGAGAGTCGGCTAGAGTGCTTTTCCGTAGGCGGGCAAGGAACTCCCTAGAGAACCACATAGTCCTGGAGGTAACTCCAGGGCTGTGGAACAGGCTAACCACAGCGTCCAGGATCTATATAGGATTGCAACGCTGTTATGTGGGTGACAGGTCTCCACTTGTGCAGTGTTCCATGTGCTTAGCGTATGGGCATACACGCAAAGTTTGCACTGAAACAGCGAGGGCCTGCGCATACTGTGCCAAAACCCACGACGGAGAGTGCCCTGGGAAGGCAAGGGGCGATCCACCTCAGTGCATAAACTGCTGCAAGGGGGAAGGAACGCAGACCAGTGGCCAGCACTCAGCCTTCTCCGATGCATGCCTGGTGCGCCAGAAGTGGGACACCATAGCGCGGTCGCGAGTGGCGTATCACTGATGGCGCTGTGGGCACCAACGGGGAGCTTCGAATTCTGCAGGCAAACTTAGATCGATCTAAGCTTGCAACTGCGGAGCTTATGATGGCGGGTGCTGGTCGAGTAGCGTCTATATTGTTAGTGCAGGAGCCTTATGTCGGGGTCAGGGAGGAGCTGGTGTCCCCAGCACATGGCAGAGTTGTGCAGGCATACCCCCCCCGACGCTGTGGACCAAACAAAGCGGCTGTTGTTGTGCTGGACGGTGGACTTGGACTCACTATGGACCCTGCGCTCCAATCGGACATAATAGCGTGTGCGCTAATTGACACTGCTGAGGGACAGGTTGGAGTGGTCTCGGCTTATTTCGCGCCTGGGACAGATGATGATGCCATGAGGACCTTTAAAGAACAAGTCGTTGAGCTGGAGAGGGTCATCATGGCGCTGGGATCAGCACGTGTTGTGCTGGGGGGTGATTTTAACGCCTGGAGTGTTTGGTGGGGTAGTGCTCGCAGTGACGAGCGTGGCGAAGTGATGACGGAATTATTGGACCGTTGCGGTTTGACCGTTTTAAATGGGGGTGATGAGCCGACTTTCGAGGCGTGGAGGGGGGGTAGAGCTTGTTGCAGTCACATCGATGTGACAGCATGTGGCGCGGCCCTGCTTCCGCGTTTCGCGAGCTGGAGAATCGACCCCTCGGTCACGTCGTCACAACACAAAACGCTCGTTACTTGTCTCTCTGCAGCACCCTTGACGCAGACACCGTATTCTCGAACTCGCCGTTATAATGTAGCTAAGGCGAAATGGGGGGATTTTCGAGAGGCATTCAATGCGGAGGTGGGTAAATTGGGGATGAATGAGGCAGGCATTAGGGAGCTGTCATCTGGGGACGAGGTAGAGGCTGCTGTTGTAGCCTACACCGGGGCGGTCGTTGCGGCTTGCGAGGCGGCGATCCCTCTGCTTTGTGCGCCGCGTCCGAAGACGGATCCTCCTTGGTGGAACAGCGATCTCCGTAGGATGAAGAAAGACGTAGCTACAAGGAGGAGGCGGATTAAATACGCTGCGCCGAGACGGAGGGACCACGTTGTCCAGCTGTACCTCACAGCCTTACAGGAATATCGCGAGGCGGTACAGGCTGCGCAGACCGCCAGTTGGAAAAAATTTTGCACCGCTGCTGAAGGGGAAAGCATGTGGGACGGAATTTACAGAGTTCTGCGTAGGACGGAACGCCGCCGCCCAGAGTGTTTACTGCGCGCAAGAGATGGCCACACCTGCACTCCAATTGAGTCAGCTGAGGCGCTGATGAGTGAATTTTTCCCGGAGGATAACTCGATGCATGACAGCCAGGAGCAAGCGGAAATAAGAACGCTCGCTAACTCCGCGGCCCTGCGGGCCGAATGCGGGCCAGACGATCCGGAGTTCACGGCGTCTGAGCTTGAGTGGGCCATGGGGTCTTTCTCTTCAAGGAAGGCACCAGGCCCAGATCATCTCACCGCCGATGTGTGCGTGGCGGCGATCTCAGGCGATGACGGGATTTTTCTTGCACTTGCAAACTCTGTGCTTCGTCTTGCATGCTTTCCCCAACAGTGGAAGCGGGCGGCCGTCTGCATACTCCCGAAGCCGGGAGGCAAGGATCCGGCTAGCCCCCGCTCCTATCGTCCCATAGGACTATTGTCGGTCCTAGGGAAGATAGTTGAGAAAATGATGGTGAACAGGATCCGGTGGCACCTTTTGCCGACCATTCATTCCAAACAGTACGGTTTTATGCCTCAACTGGGGACGGAGGACGCCCTCTATGATCTGGTGAACCACTTAAAAACACAATTAAACAATAAGAAAATAAACATCTTGGTTTCGCTAGATATAGAGGGCGCTTTCGACAACGCCTGGTGGCCAGCCATTCGAAAACAGATGGCCGACAGGGGATGCCCCAGGAACTTGTTTGACTTGGTGGGCTCATACCTACAGAATAGGAGCGTTGAGGTGCTGTATGCGGGGGTACGCCTCGAAAGGCATACCAGCAGGGGATGTATCCAGGGCTCTATTGCAGGGCCAACCATGTGGAATCTGGTGCTGGATCCACTTATCCGTGAGATCTGGGGGTACGGAGTCTACTGCCAGGCGTTCGCTGATGACATCACGCTGGTCTTCACTGGTGACCGATTGGAGGACTTGGAGGACCAAGCGAATAGGGTGCTTGGTCGTGTGCATGATTGGGGCTCCGGCAATAAGCTTCGGTTCGCACCACACAAAACGAATTGTGTGGTGATAACCAGGAAAAGGGGTGTTGGGACCCCGGTGGTATGCATGGCTGGGCAAGCCCTGACTGTGGTCCGCGAAGTTAAACTCCTGGGGGTCGTACTGGACGATCGTTTATGTTTCGGGCCTCACGTGGCAATGGTGTGCAAAAAAGTAATAGGACTATATAAACAGCTAGAAAGAGCCGCCAGAGTTACGTGGGGTTTGAATCCGGACATTGTCCGTACGATCTACCGGGCGGTCGTGGAGCCAGTGATGCTGTATGCGGCGAATGCCTGGGGTGGGGCGGTGGGGCTGCGATACGTGGAGGCAAGGATGCGTGCTGTCCAGTGCTCCTTCGCAAAGAAAATTGTAAAGGCGTACAGGACGGTATCGCACGTGTCGGCCATCACTGTGGCGGGCCTATTACCCATTGATCTTCGGGTCCAGGAGGCGATGTCATTGTACCTGGTGAAACGTGGTGGCCCTTTAGTAGAGCTTCCTGGTAGAGAGTACGAGGGTAGGGTGCATCCGCGAGATGTGCCGCATCCAGCCTCATGGGTATCCGTGCCGTACTACGAGCTAGGCGAGACGGAGTTAGCCGGACTGTGCGTCTACACGGATGGCAGCAAGATCGAGGGGAAGGTTGGCGCGGCGCTATCGGTCTGGAGGGACGGTGCTGAAATAAGGTTTAGACTTTACAGCCTGGAGTCTTTCTGCACCGTTTTCCAGGCCGAGATGCTCGCAATACTGAAAGCAACGGAGCTGATGAAATCGGGCAACGAAACGGAGGTCAATATTAGACAGCAGATCATCCGTTGACCTTCTTAAAAATATCTGCACGACCAGCCCCGTTGCTGGCAGAATTAAGTCCAACATCCAAGATCTTGCTGCTGTCGGTGTGAATGTACGCATGTTCTGGCTGAGGGCTCACGCCGGGACCCCTGGCAATGAGCGTGCTGATGAGTTGGCCAAGCATGCGGCCAGGAATAGGAAGACCGCTCCTGACTATGACAGGTTCTCGCTGGCATGTGCGAAGGGACTTATTAGGGACAGAAGCATAGGACAATGGCAAGGGGAATATGCGAACACTCAACGCTCCAAAATCAAAATCTTTTTTCCCGATGTTCTCTCTGCGTATCGCTATGCGCAGACAGTCAAACCTAATGCATTAATGACCCAGGCACTGACGGGACATGGCGGGACGGGGCACTACCTCCACAGATTCAGGCTCCGAGATACCGCATGGTGTAGCTGTGAGCCTGGGGTTGTGGAGGATGTTGTTCATGTGCTTGCCGTGTGTCCACGCTTCTGCCTGGCTAGATATCAGCTGGAGTGTGAGACGGACACTGCCGTGATTCCGGCAAACTTTCCGTATTTGATTAACGACAAAAAAACGAAAGAGAAATTTATTGCGTTCTGTAAAACAATAATGAGGAAGGTTTGTCGGGATAACGGCAGTACAAGCAATTGGACGCTGGACTGATGTGGTCGCGCAATCGGATGGTGCAGTACAGTTGCAATTATACTTGTTCCATAGCCCAGTAGCATTAAAGTATGGTACGATTAAAGTAATAATAATTAAGTATGAATTTAATGTAATTTAGTTTAATTGAATGTAATTATAGAAATGTAAATGATTAATAAAATAATTGTACAGTAAATAAAATATATTGATGCATTGGCCGCAATTCAAATTTATATATAATGTAAATAGTTATTTAAAATATTGTGAAATGAAACTTAATTAAGTTATTAATTGTTATATAAGTTGTATTGTTAGAAGAGAAAAAAAAAAAAA
>CANOQI010000003.1:37500-42500 GCA_947568825.1 Sphinx pinastri | reverse complement strand
TTTCCTTACTTTTGCTGACGGTGAAAATTTTTTGTACCAACCGTACCTCACTTTATTCGGTATTTGTGAAGTACTCGCCGAGACGCGTCCAAAGACGTATCGTACGTCGCGCTCCGGCAAAATTTTGCCCCCCCCACCCACCCTATTGTCGCTTGACGAGGTAGGGTACGGCTATACCGTACAGAGAGCCCTATAAAGTCGAACTCAAAATTTTTAAGTATACCATATCTAAGTGTCATACTTTATTTAAAACCTATTTATACAATAAATACTCACCTGTAAGGATTACTTACCTGCCCCTGCGTCGCTCCACACGATCCGAAACGGTCATTAACCTGAAAAAGAAAGTATAAAATTAGACAACATATTAATTTATTGACAAAGTGTGCTTATTTGCACCTTATTGATATTATTGACACCTGATAATTATTTAGCTAGACTAAATATAAACTTTACTTTTGAAGTCTCATATATTTTTCACTTTTTATTTTTCAATAAATTGACACCGCTGTACGACCAAGCCATCTACACTTGGCGTATAGCTAGTTGACGTGTTCCCCCTAACATCGACACACTCCCCACCCTCCTTTATGTTCCGTACACCAGCCAAGGAAAGGGGCAGAATGGCCTCTAAATCGCCGGAGGCTAGCTCACAGGCAACGAGCAGGACTTCCGTTGCGCAAGCCAGACGAAGTATCGAGACGAAGCTGGACAGTACAGTCGAACCCAGGACTATCGGACTTGCCAAACAGAAGCCCGGAATTTTCGGAGCACCGACTGCGGCGAAAAAGACCACCACAAACATGGATATGACAGCCATTGAAAAATCACCGGCGAGAGAAGTGGTGTATGTGAATAGGACGGCTGAAGCGAAGGCTTGTCTGATTAAAACAAAGTTACAAATAAATAATAGCCGTAATTTGAAAACGGAGATAAAGACGGAGGTGATCAACGCCGCGGAGAGATTGTACAGGTTAGTAAAGGAGGCAGAAGATGGGAGACCATACAAGGGAAAAGAGACGCAGAAGAATATAACAGGAGACAAAAGGAAAGATGATGAAGCAGAGACCGAAATGAGAGAGGACAAAACCCGAAGAGACAGTGAAGAACAAAAGGAAATAATGAGAAAGCTAGAAGAAAACACAAAATTATTGAAAGAAAATAGAAAGGAAATTGAACAGATAAATAAACTTATAACTAAAGAAGTGGAAGAATGGAAGAGCCAAAGGACCTATGCGAGTGTGGCAGCCGTCCCACAACCAGGTAAAGTACCGAGTGTGGTACCGGCGCTACACTCCATAGTGGTAACATCAAAGAATGAACAGGAAACGGGTGATGAAGTGGTGGAAGAGATAAGAAAAGCAGTTAAAGCGACAGAGGAAGGCATTCGAATTGATAAAATTAGGAAGGGGAAAGAAAGAAAAGTGATTATAGGCTGTCAAGATAAAGAAGAAATAAGGAGGGTAAAGGAACAAATAAACAAAGCGGGTGACAAGCTGTGCTTTGAAGATATGAAAAATAAAGATCCTCTCATCATCATGAAAGATGTTCTAAGCTGTCACACGGATGCAGAAATATTAAAAGCAGTAAAGATACAAAATAAACATATGCTGGACAAAATCAAAAAGGAAGACGAGAGAATGGATATTCAGTACAGAAAGAGAGCGCGTAACCCACTGTTGACACACATAGTCCTCAGAGTGTCACCCGAAATCTGGAAACGATTCACAGGTGCCGGTGCTCTACACATCGACGTCCAGAGAGTTCGGGTCGAAGACCAGTCTCCCTTGGTGCAGTGCACAAAGTGCTTGGGCTACGGCCATGGGAGACGGTTCTGTCGCAGCTCTCTGGAGTCGTGCAGCCACTGCGGAGGACCGCACCTTAGATCAGAATGTCCTGACTGGATGGCAGCCGCAACACCAACTTGTTGCAACTGCCTAAAGGCAAAACTTACGGACACGGGGCACAATGCCTTCAGTCAGGACTGCCCGGTGCGGAGAAGGTGGGACGCGCTGGCTCGGTCCACCATAGGTTATTGCTGAGGTGCTCTCCACAGCATCGGGCCCAACTACGTCAGATGTAGCCTCCAGCGAGCGGCCATACCTGGTGGCGCAAGCCAACCTGCAAAGAAGTGCACTTGCCACACAAGAATTTATGGCACTGGCAACAGAGAGAAGGTTGGCTTTCGCACTTATCCAGGAGCCGTACGTTGGAGGAATTGGCCGTGTGAAGGACTACGGGACCGCCAGGATCTTCCAGTGCGCGGAGCAGCAAGAGGGACGGGTCAAGGCAGCCATAGTAGTCTTCGATGGAGACTTGGACGCCTTGATCTGTCCAGAATTCACTACGAATAATATTGTAGCAGTGAAGATCCGCACCAGCGCCTGGGAGATGGTGGTGGTCTCGTATTACTTTGAACCTGACAAGCCAATAGATGATTACATTGAACAACTGAGGGGCGTCTGTAGTGGCTTGGGCCCGAAGCGGCTGTTAATAGGTGGAGACACCAACTCAAAAAGTCTATGGTGGAGCCAAGAGATCGACCGAAGAGGAGAGGAGGTTTCCAGCTGGCTGGACGAGGCGGGTCTCCATGTGTTAAACGAAGGCAACACACCAACGTTTTTCACCGTGAGGGGAGACCGGGCCTATTCCAGCCAGGTGGATGTCACCGCCTGCTCGGTCGATCTCTTGGACAAAATAGATAACTGGATGGTGAGTGAAGACCTGACGAGCTCGGACCACAATACTATACTTTTTGAAATCAAAATTAAAAGAGGCGTGAGTATAAAAATCAACAGAACAACAAGAATATATAATACTAAAAATGTAAACTGGAGAGAATTTGGCTTAAAAATTAAACAACTTTTAGAAGAAAATAGACTTAGTAAAATTGAAATAGACAAAATAACAACTACAGAAGAACTAGAGCATAAAATATTAAAGTATATAGACCTAATTATTAAAACCAGTGAAGAAATAATACCTAAGAAGAAAAATAACAATACTTACAATATACCATGGTGGTCCAGCGAGCTCGACAGTCTGAAGAAAGACATGATGCGAAAAAAACGAAGAATCCGTTGGGCAGCTCCTGTAAGGAAAGAGATAGTTATTAAGTTATATAAAGAGGCAAAAGGTCAATATGAAGACGCAGCTAGTAAAGCGCAAATTAAAAGTTGGAAGGAGTTTTGCGGAAAACAGGATAAGGAAGGGCTGTGGGATGGGATCTATCGGGTAATGGGCAGGCTGACCAAGCGGCACGAGGACGCGCCACTCGTGAGGGACGGGCAAACTCTGGGTCAGGAGGAATCGGCAAAATTTCTTGCCGAGACCTTCTACCCAGACGACCCTCACGAGGAGGACAATGAGGATCACCGGTGCACCAGGGAGCTCGCTTCGCGCGTGAACGACTGGGCCCATGGTGAGGTCCATGACCCACCGTTCACGCTGCGGGAGCTCACTGGGGCGCTGGTGACCTTCAATCCGAAGAAGGCGCCCGGGTCGGATGGCCTTACCTCCGATATCTGTTCGCAGGCGATCAACCAGGACCCGGAATCTTTCCTATCACTGGCCAACAAGTGCCTAGAATTGGCCTACTTTCCAAAGATTTGGAAGGAGGCCACGGTCGTTGTGCTGCGGAAGCCGGGTAAGGATGATTACTCGGTTCCCAAGGCGCATCGGCCGATAGGACTGTTGCCAGTGATGGGAAAGATCCTGGAAAAGATGCTGGTGGGCAGGCTAAAGTGGCACATCCTTCCGAGGATGAGCCACCGCCAATACGGCTTTATGCCACAAAGGGGCACCGAGGACTCCCTCTACGACCTAATGAATCATATCAGGACTAAACTTCGGGAGAAGAAAGTCCTGATTATGATATCGTTGGACATAGAGGGAGCCTTCGATAGCGCCTGGTGGCCGGCTATAAAGGTCCGATTGGCGGAAGAACGCTGCCCACCAAACATCAGAAGGATGGTCGCCAGCTATCTAGACGATCGGATGGTCAGGGTCCGATACGCGGGCGCCGAGTCAGCTCGCAGGACCGTTAAAGGTTGCGTTCAAGGATCTATTGGAGGGCCAATCCTGTGGAATCTCCTCCTCGACCCCCTTTTACAGGGGCTCGAGCGCCGGGGCGACTATTGTCAAGCTTTTGCTGACGATGTCGTCCTGGTGTTTGATGGAGATTCCACAGGTATAGCTCAAAAACAGGCCAACGCCGCGCTAGCCTATGTGCGGGATTGGGGTGTCAGAAACAAACTAAAATTCGCGCCGAACAAAACAAAGGCAATGGTTATAACTAATAAGTTGAAGTATGACACCCCGATCCTGCGCATGGGCGGCGTTGACATTGGCCTGTCCAACGAGATCAAGTTGCTTGGCCTAACAATAGACCGAAAACTGACCTTTAACGGTCACGTGACGCAGGCGTGCGCCAAGGCTATAAGCCTCTTCAAAGTGCTCGCAAGGTCAGCCAAGGTCCAGTGGGGGTTGGGACCTGATGTGATCAGGACGATCTACACCGCTGCGGTGGAGCCCGTGATCTTGTATGCCGCAAGCGCGTGGGCTCCAGCCAGCCGCAAACTTGGTGTTAGGAAGCAGCTCGGAGCCATCCAGCGTAGCTTCGCGCAGAAGATGACGAAGGCCTACAGGACTGTCTCACTCAACTCGGCCCTGCTGCTGGCGGGAGTGCTTCCCCTTGACATAAGGGTGCGGGAAACCGCACTCCTTTACGAGGTCAAGAAGGGGCACTCTTGCGAGGTAGTAGGAGACCGGGAAGTGGAGGCTCCTGTGGCCTTCGTCAACTTGGAGCACCCGGCGGAACGGAGGAATGGGAGGTTCCAATGCCTGGCGGACGGGGCGGAACTGGCCCAGCACGTCGGTGAGGGTCTCAGTATCTTCACCGACGGAAGCAAGATTGACGGGAAAGTCGGAGCGGCGCTGTCCATATGGAACGGTACCGCCGAGACAAGTACCCGAAAGTTGCGGCTGGAGCCGTACTGCTC
>CANOQI010000003.1:27500-35000 GCA_947568825.1 Sphinx pinastri | reverse complement strand
TAACCTAACCTAACCTAACCTAACCTAACCTAACCTAACCTAACCTAACCTAACCTAACCTAACCTAACCTAACCTAACCTAACCTAACCTAACCTAACCTAACCTAACCTAACCTAACCTAACCTAACCTAACCTAACCTAACCTAACCTAACCTAACCTAACCTAACCTAACCTAACCTAACCTAACCTAACCTAACCTAACCTAACCTAACCTAACCTAACCTAACCTAACCTAACCTAACCTAACCTAACCTAACCTAACCTAACCTAACCTAACCTAACCTAACCTAACCTAACCTAACCTAACCTAACCTAACCTAACCTAACCTAACCTAACCTAACCTAACCTAACCTAACCTAACCTAACCTAACCTAACCTAACCTAACCTAACCTAACCTAACCTAACCTAACCTAACCTAACCTAACCTAACCTAACCTAACCTAACCTAACCTAACCTAACCTAACCTAACCTAACCTAACCTAACCTAACCTAACCTAACCTAACCTAACCTAACCTAACCTAACCTAACCTAACCTAACCTAACCTAACCTAACCTAACCTAACCTAACCTAACCTAACCTAACCTAACCTAACCTAACCTAACCTAACCTAACCTAACCTAACCTAACCTAACCTAACCTAACCTAACCTAACCTAACCTAACCTAACCTAACCTAACCTAACCTAACCTAACCTAACCTAACCTAACCTAACCTAACCTAACCTAACCTAACCTAACCTAACCTAACCTAACCTAACCTAACCTAACCTAACCTAACCTAACCTAACCTAACCTAACCTAACCTAACCTAACCTAACCTAACCTAACCTAACCTAACCTAACCTAACCTAACCTAACCTAACCTAACCTAACCTAACCTAACCTAACCTAACCTAACCTAACCTAACCTAACCTAACCTAACCTAACCTAACCTAACCTAACCTAACCTAACCTAACCTAACCTAACCTAACCTAACCTAACCTAACCTAACCTAACCTAACCTAACCTAACCTAACCTAACCTAACCTAACCTAACCTAACCTAACCTAACCTAACCTAACCTAACCTAACCTAACCTAACCTAACCTAACCTAACCTAACCTAACCTAACCTAACCTAACCTAACCTAACCTAACCTAACCTAACCTAACCTAACCTAACCTAACCTAACCTAACCTAACCTAACCTAACCTAACCTAACCTAACCTAACCTAACCTAACCTAACCTAACCTAACCTAACCTAACCTAACCTAACCTAACCTAACCTAACCTAACCTAACCTAACCTAACCTAACCTAACCTAACCTAACCTAACCTAACCTAACCTAACCTAACCTAACCTAACCTAACCTAACCTAACCTAACCTAACCTAACCTAACCTAACCTAACCTAACCTAACCTAACCTAACCTAACCTAACCTAACCTAACCTAACCTAACCTAACCTAACCTAACCTAACCTAACCTAACCTAACCTAACCTAACCTAACCTAACCTAACCTAACCTAACCTAACCTAACCTAACCTAACCTAACCTAACCTAACCTAACCTAACCTAACCTAACCTAACCTAACCTAACCTAACCTAACCTAACCTAACCTAACCTAACCTAACCTAACCTAACCTAACCTAACCTAACCTAACCTAACCTAACCTAACCTAACCTAACCTAACCTAACCTAACCTAACCTAACCTAACCTAACCTAACCTAACCTAACCTAACCTAACCTAACCTAACCTAACCTAACCTAACCTAACCTAACCTAACCTAACCTAACCTAACCTAACCTAACCTAACCTAACCTAACCTAACCTAACCTAACCTAACCTAACCTAACCTAACCTAACCTAACCTAACCTAACCTAACCTAACCTAACCTAACCTAACCTAACCTAACCTAACCTAACCTAACCTAACCTAACCTAACCTAACCTAACCTAACCTAACCTAACCTAACCTAACCTAACCTAACCTAACCTAACCTAACCTAACCTAACCTAACCTAACCTAACCTAACCTAACCTAACCTAACCTAACCTAACCTAACCTAACCTAACCTAACCTAACCTAACCTAACCTAACCTAACCTAACCTAACCTAACCTAACCTAACCTAACCTAACCTAACCTAACCTAACCTAACCTAACCTAACCTAACCTAACCTAACCTAACCTAACCTAACCTAACCTAACCTAACCTAACCTAACCTAACCTAACCTAACCTAACCTAACCTAACCTAACCTAACCTAACCTAACCTAACCTAACCTAACCTAACCTAACCTAACCTAACCTAACCTAACCTAACCTAACCTAACCTAACCTAACCTAACCTAACCTAACCTAACCTAACCTAACCTAACCTAACCTAACCTAACCTAACCTAACCTAACCTAACCTAACCTAACCTAACCTAACCTAACCTAACCTAACCTAACCTAACCTAACCTAACCTAACCTAACCTAACCTAACCTAACCTAACCTAACCTAACCTAACCTAACCTAACCTAACCTAACCTAACCTAACCTAACCTAACCTAACCTAACCTAACCTAACCTAACCTAACCTAACCTAACCTAACCTAACCTAACCTAACCTAACCTAACCTAACCTAACCTAACCTAACCTAACCTAACCTAACCTAACCTAACCTAACCTAACCTAACCTAACCTAACCTAACCTAACCTAACCTAACCTAACCTAACCTAACCTAACCTAACCTAACCTAACCTAACCTAACCTAACCTAACCTAACCTAACCTAACCTAACCTAACCTAACCTAACCTAACCTAACCTAACCTAACCTAACCTAACCTAACCTAACCTAACCTAACCTAACCTAACCTAACCTAACCTAACCTAACCTAACCTAACCTAACCTAACCTAACCTAACCTAACCTAACCTAACCTAACCTAACCTAACCTAACCTAACCTAACCTAACCTAACCTAACCTAACCTAACCTAACCTAACCTAACCTAACCTAACCTAACCTAACCTAACCTAACCTAACCTAACCTAACCTAACCTAACCTAACCTAACCTAACCTAACCTAACCTAACCTAACCTAACCTAACCTAACCTAACCTAACCTAACCTAACCTAACCTAACCTAACCTAACCTAACCTAACCTAACCTAACCTAACCTAACCTAACCTAACCTAACCTAACCTAACCTAACCTAACCTAACCTAACCTAACCTAACCTAACCTAACCTAACCTAACCTAACCTAACCTAACCTAACCTAACCTAACCTAACCTAACCTAACCTAACCTAACCTAACCTAACCTAACCTAACCTAACCTAACCTAACCTAACCTAACCTAACCTAACCTAACCTAACCTAACCTAACCTAACCTAACCTAACCTAACCTAACCTAACCTAACCTAACCTAACCTAACCTAACCTAACCTAACCTAACCTAACCTAACCTAACCTAACCTAACCTAACCTAACCTAACCTAACCTAACCTAACCTAACCTAACCTAACCTAACCTAACCTAACCTAACCTAACCTAACCTAACCTAACCTAACCTAACCTAACCTAACCTAACCTAACCTAACCTAACCTAACCTAACCTAACCTAACCTAACCTAACCTAACCTAACCTAACCTAACCTAACCTAACCTAACCTAACCTAACCTAACCTAACCTAACCTAACCTAACCTAACCTAACCTAACCTAACCTAACCTAACCTAACCTAACCTAACCTAACCTAACCTAACCTAACCTAACCTAACCTAACCTAACCTAACCTAACCTAACCTAACCTAACCTAACCTAACCTAACCTAACCTAACCTAACCTAACCTAACCTAACCTAACCTAACCTAACCTAACCTAACCTAACCTAACCTAACCTAACCTAACCTAACCTAACCTAACCTAACCTAACCTAACCTAACCTAACCTAACCTAACCTAACCTAACCTAACCTAACCTAACCTAACCTAACCTAACCTAACCTAACCTAACCTAACCTAACCTAACCTAACCTAACCTAACCTAACCTAACCTAACCTAACCTAACCTAACCTAACCTAACCTAACCTAACCTAACCTAACCTAACCTAACCTAACCTAACCTAACCTAACCTAACCTAACCTAACCTAACCTAACCTAACCTAACCTAACCTAACCTAACCTAACCTAACCTAACCTAACCTAACCTAACCTAACCTAACCTAACCTAACCTAACCTAACCTAACCTAACCTAACCTAACCTAACCTAACCTAACCTAACCTAACCTAACCTAACCTAACCTAACCTAACCTAACCTAACCTAACCTAACCTAACCTAACCTAACCTAACCTAACCTAACCTAACCTAACCTAACCTAACCTAACCTAACCTAACCTAACCTAACCTAACCTAACCTAACCTAACCTAACCTAACCTAACCTAACCTAACCTAACCTAACCTAACCTAACCTAACCTAACCTAACCGGATCTTCCAGTGCGCGGAGCAGCAAGAGGGACGGGTCAAGGCAGCCATAGTAGTCTTCGATGGAGACTTGGACGCCTTGATCTGTCCAGAATTCACTACGAATAATATTGTAGCAGTGAAGATCCGCACCAGCGCCTGGGAGATGGTGGTGGTCTCGTATTACTTTGAACCTGACAAGCCAATAGATGATTACATTGAACAACTGAGGGGCGTCTGTAGTGGCTTGGGCCCGAAGCGGCTGTTAATAGGTGGAGACACCAACTCAAAAAGTCTATGGTGGAGCCAAGAGATCGACCGAAGAGGAGAGGAGGTTTCCAGCTGGCTGGACGAGGCGGGTCTCCATGTGTTAAACGAAGGCAACACACCAACGTTTTTCACCGTGAGGGGAGACCGGGCCTATTCCAGCCAGGTGGATGTCACCGCCTGCTCGGTCGATCTCTTGGACAAAATAGATAACTGGATGGTGAGTGAAGACCTGACGAGCTCGGACCACAATACTATACTTTTTGAAATCAAAATTAAAAGAGGCGTGAGTATAAAAATCAACAGAACAACAAGAATATATAATACTAAAAATGTAAACTGGAGAGAATTTGGCTTAAAAATTAAACAACTTTTAGAAGAAAATAGACTTAGTAAAATTGAAATAGACAAAATAACAACTACAGAAGAACTAGAGCATAAAATATTAAAGTATATAGACCTAATTATTAAAACCAGTGAAGAAATAATACCTAAGAAGAAAAATAACAATACTTACAATATACCATGGTGGTCCAGCGAGCTCGACAGTCTGAAGAAAGACATGATGCGAAAAAAACGAAGAATCCGTTGGGCAGCTCCTGTAAGGAAAGAGATAGTTATTAAGTTATATAAAGAGGCAAAAGGTCAATATGAAGACGCAGCTAGTAAAGCGCAAATTAAAAGTTGGAAGGAGTTTTGCGGAAAACAGGATAAGGAAGGGCTGTGGGATGGGATCTATCGGGTAATGGGCAGGCTGACCAAGCGGCACGAGGACGCGCCACTCGTGAGGGACGGGCAAACTCTGGGTCAGGAGGAATCGGCAAAATTTCTTGCCGAGACCTTCTACCCAGACGACCCTCACGAGGAGGACAATGAGGATCACCGGTGCACCAGGGAGCTCGCTTCGCGCGTGAACGACTGGGCCCATGGTGAGGTCCATGACCCACCGTTCACGCTGCGGGAGCTCACTGGGGCGCTGGTGACCTTCAATCCGAAGAAGGCGCCCGGGTCGGATGGCCTTACCTCCGATATCTGTTCGCAGGCGATCAACCAGGACCCGGAATCTTTCCTATCACTGGCCAACAAGTGCCTAGAATTGGCCTACTTTCCAAAGATTTGGAAGGAGGCCACGGTCGTTGTGCTGCGGAAGCCGGGTAAGGATGATTACTCGGTTCCCAAGGCGCATCGGCCGATAGGACTGTTGCCAGTGATGGGAAAGATCCTGGAAAAGATGCTGGTGGGCAGGCTAAAGTGGCACATCCTTCCGAGGATGAGCCACCGCCAATACGGCTTTATGCCACAAAGGGGCACCGAGGACTCCCTCTACGACCTAATGAATCATATCAGGACTAAACTTCGGGAGAAGAAAGTCCTGATTATGATATCGTTGGACATAGAGGGAGCCTTCGATAGCGCCTGGTGGCCGGCTATAAAGGTCCGATTGGCGGAAGAACGCTGCCCACCAAACATCAGAAGGATGGTCGCCAGCTATCTAGACGATCGGATGGTCAGGGTCCGATACGCGGGCGCCGAGTCAGCTCGCAGGACCGTTAAAGGTTGCGTTCAAGGATCTATTGGAGGGCCAATCCTGTGGAATCTCCTCCTCGACCCCCTTTTACAGGGGCTCGAGCGCCGGGGCGACTATTGTCAAGCTTTTGCTGACGATGTCGTCCTGGTGTTTGATGGAGATTCCACAGGTATAGCTCAAAAACAGGCCAACGCCGCGCTAGCCTATGTGCGGGATTGGGGTGTCAGAAACAAACTAAAATTCGCGCCGAACAAAACAAAGGCAATGGTTATAACTAATAAGTTGAAGTATGACACCCCGATCCTGCGCATGGGCGGCGTTGACATTGGCCTGTCCAACGAGATCAAGTTGCTTGGCCTAACAATAGACCGAAAACTGACCTTTAACGGTCACGTGACGCAGGCGTGCGCCAAGGCTATAAGCCTCTTCAAAGTGCTCGCAAGGTCAGCCAAGGTCCAGTGGGGGTTGGGACCTGATGTGATCAGGACGATCTACACCGCTGCGGTGGAGCCCGTGATCTTGTATGCCGCAAGCGCGTGGGCTCCAGCCAGCCGCAAACTTGGTGTTAGGAAGCAGCTCGGAGCCATCCAGCGTAGCTTCGCGCAGAAGATGACGAAGGCCTACAGGACTGTCTCACTCAACTCGGCCCTGCTGCTGGCGGGAGTGCTTCCCCTTGACATAAGGGTGCGGGAAACCGCACTCCTTTACGAGGTCAAGAAGGGGCACTCTTGCGAGGTAGTAGGAGACCGGGAAGTGGAGGCTCCTGTGGCCTTCGTCAACTTGGAGCACCCGGCGGAACGGAGGAATGGGAGGTTCCAATGCCTGGCGGACGGGGCGGAACTGGCCCAGCACGTCGGTGAGGGTCTCAGTATCTTCACCGACGGAAGCAAGATTGACGGGAAAGTCGGAGCGGCGCTGTCCATATGGAACGGTACCGCCGAGACAAGTACCCGAAAGTTGCGGCTGGAGCCGTACTGCTCCGTCTACCAGGCGGAGCTTCTCGCCCTCCGGAAAGCCGTGGAGGAGGCGCTCCGTAGCGGGCTTCCTGCGTGTGGCATCTTCAGTGATGCCAGGTCCGCCCTTGAAGTCGTCACCAGAGGTGATTCTCTCCACCCCATAGCGTTTGAAATACAAAAGTTACTAAAAGTCGCCGAGAAACGCGCCCAGAAAATTGAACTTTTCTGGGTGAAGGCGCATATGGGGTTGGAGGGAAATGAGAGGGCGGATCAGCTCGCTAAAGATGCCGCA
>CANOQI010000003.1:10000-25000 GCA_947568825.1 Sphinx pinastri | reverse complement strand
AACCTAACCTAACCTAACCTAACCTAACCTAACCTAACCTAACCTAACCTAACCTAACCTAACCTAACCTAACCTAACCTAACCTAACCTAACCTAACCTAACCTAACCTAACCTAACCTAACCTAACCTAACCTAACCTAACCTAACCTAACCTAACCTAACCTAACCTAACCTAACCTAACCTAACCTAACCTAACCTAACCTAACCTAACCTAACCTAACCTAACCTAACCTAACCTAACCTAACCTAACCTAACCTAACCTAACCTAACCTAACCTAACCTAACCTAACCTAACCTAACCTAACCTAACCTAACCTAACCTAACCTAACCTAACCTAACCTAACCTAACCTAACCTAACCTAACCTAACCTAACCTAACCTAACCTAACCTAACCTAACCTAACCTAACCTAACCTAACCTAACCTAACCTAACCTAACCTAACCTAACCTAACCTAACCTAACCTAACCTAACCTAACCTAACCTAACCTAACCTAACCTAACCTAACCTAACCTAACCTAACCTAACCTAACCTAACCTAACCTAACCTAACCTAACCTAACCTAACCTAACCTAACCTAACCTAACCTAACCTAACCTAACCTAACCTAACCTAACCTAACCTAACCTAACCTAACCTAACCTAACCTAACCTAACCTAACCTAACCTAACCTAACCTAACCTAACCTAACCTAACCTAACCTAACCTAACCTAACCTAACCTAACCTAACCTAACCTAACCTAACCTAACCTAACCTAACCTAACCTAACCTAACCTAACCTAACCTAACCTAACCTAACCTAACCTAACCTAACCTAACCTAACCTAACCTAACCTAACCTAACCTAACCTAACCTAACCTAACCTAACCTAACCTAACCTAACCTAACCTAACCTAACCTAACCTAACCTAACCTAACCTAACCTAACCTAACCTAACCTAACCTAACCTAACCTAACCTAACCTAACCTAACCTAACCTAACCTAACCTAACCTAACCTAACCTAACCTAACCTAACCTAACCTAACCTAACCTAACCTAACCTAACCTAACCTAACCTAACCTAACCTAACCTAACCTAACCTAACCTAACCTAACCTAACCTAACCTAACCTAACCTAACCTAACCTAACCTAACCTAACCTAACCTAACCTAACCTAACCTAACCTAACCTAACCTAACCTAACCTAACCTAACCTAACCTAACCTAACCTAACCTAACCTAACCTAACCTAACCTAACCTAACCTAACCTAACCTAACCTAACCTAACCTAACCTAACCTAACCTAACCTAACCTAACCTAACCTAACCTAACCTAACCTAACCTAACCTAACCTAACCTAACCTAACCTAACCTAACCTAACCTAACCTAACCTAACCTAACCTAACCTAACCTAACCTAACCTAACCTAACCTAACCTAACCTAACCTAACCTAACCTAACCTAACCTAACCTAACCTAACCTAACCTAACCTAACCTAACCTAACCTAACCTAACCTAACCTAACCTAACCTAACCTAACCTAACCTAACCTAACCTAACCTAACCTAACCTAACCTAACCTAACCTAACCTAACCTAACCTAACCTAACCTAACCTAACCTAACCTAACCTAACCTAACCTAACCTAACCTAACCTAACCTAACCTAACCTAACCTAACCTAACCTAACCTAACCTAACCTAACCTAACCTAACCTAACCTAACCTAACCTAACCTAACCTAACCTAACCTAACCTAACCTAACCTAACCTAACCTAACCTAACCTAACCTAACCTAACCTAACCTAACCTAACCTAACCTAACCTAACCTAACCTAACCTAACCTAACCTAACCTAACCTAACCTAACCTAACCTAACCTAACCTAACCTAACCTAACCTAACCTAACCTAACCTAACCTAACCTAACCTAACCTAACCTAACCTAACCTAACCTAACCTAACCTAACCTAACCTAACCTTTTTTTTTTTTTTTTGGTTTCGCGGAGAAAGTGCGTTACCACTACCGCCCGGCCTTCGTGGGGGGCGACCGAGTGGTTATGTTGGGTTCACCGTGCCTTACGACCCGGCGTTGAGCCGCCCGGAGAGATGGAAAGCGTCGGGCGACCGCCGGGCCGAGTCCCTAACCTATGTACAACGCACGGCATACCAACTAAAACTCCGCGGTGGCCATCTTCGGCGCATTAGGGACGGCTGCGGGCTTCCTCTGACTAATGTCTAAGTTGTCGTCCGCAACCGCCCCTGCGCGGTGCCGCCTGGTGCGGCCCGTCTCCTGTTGTGGGGGGGCTCAGAAGCCCCCGCGCACCGAAGGACGCTCTCAGCGTCAACGGCAGCGTGTGGCCTACCTTCCACGCTGCCGTCCATCACGGGGGTCGCAACAATGTGCTAAAAAGATACACAAAACTATAGACGGACGGCCCCCTGCCGCCCGCCCGCGACCCCCGGTGGCCCCTATTAGTCGCCTCTTACGACAGGCAGGGGATACCGTGGTGGAATTCTCCAAACGCCCCCAATCCACAGGGCGGGAGACGCCGGTCAGTCGTCCACCCGGCGCCTCCTTCGTCTCCTCTGGCGGCGGGAGGGATCATCTCGCTCCCGATCCCTCTCGGCACTCTCCTTCTGCGAGAGGACCACCTCGCAGAAGTGGGCCACCGCACGCCAGGCCTCCCGACTGTCGACCATGGAAGCGACCACGGCCGGCAGCGAGAGGTCTCCTCCGACGACTGATCTGAGAGCGCTGCGCTCCTCGTCCCAGGCTGGGCAAAACTCCAATGTATGTTGGGCCGTATCCAGCGGGCAGTTGTCACAATGGTGACACACGGCCGACACCTCTGTGCCTACGATACGACACAGATACTCACCGAAGCAACCATGCCCGGTGAGTACCTGTGTCAACCGAAACGTAGCTGGGCCGTGGCGCCTGTCCAGCCACTCGGCAAAGACCGGACGCACTGCCGCTACGACCCTGAGCCCCGCTGACGGGGTCTCCAGCCTGAGACGCCACTCCTCCACGGCGGCTCGCCGTAAGGAGGCCCTCATGGCCTCCACCTCCTTCAAGGCCGGACGCTGCCCGCGACTGAACGCCTCCTCCCGCCAATAAAAGGCATCGGACAGGGATTCGGCGTCCAGATCCCAGGGCAGGAATCCGGCCAACATGCAAGCCGCCTCGTACGAGACCGTGCGGTACGCCCTGATCGCCCGCTGCGCAACTACACGTTGAGGGTTGCGCAAGAGCGCGACGCAGCGGTCGCTCAGGGAGTAAGCCCAAACGGGACTGCCGTAAAGGGCCATGGACCGCACGACTCCGTGATAGAGTCTTCGGCAAGGGATACCAGGACCTTCCAGGTT
This sequence comes from Sphinx pinastri, assembly GCA_947568825.1. Lineage (NCBI taxonomy): Eukaryota > Metazoa > Arthropoda > Insecta > Lepidoptera > Sphingidae > Sphinx > Sphinx pinastri. The sequence goes on along the minus strand of CANOQI010000003.1, from coordinate 21,633 downwards.
GGGCAGCAGGCTAGAAAGAGCGCCCGCTGCCCGGGACAGTTTTGTCCGCATCTTCTCAAAATGGGTACGGAATTCCCATCGGCTGTCTAAAATCAAACCCAAATACTTCATGTTCTTGCCGATGGGAATCCGCACCCCCTCAACAACGATGTGGGCACCGGCCGGTGGCCCTTTCCGAGGCCCGTGAAAACAAATGGCCTCGGTTTTCTCAAGGGCCACCTTCAACCCTAGACGTCGGATCCTATTCACGACGTCGCCGGTGCCCGTCGCCGCCAGAATCGCGGCGTCCTGGAAGGTCCCAGAAGTCGCTGTGACTAGCGTGTCGTCGGCGTAACATGTCACGCCGACGCCCCGGAGATTGGCACCACGGAGCACCCAGTCGTACCCGATGTTCCACAAGAGAGGGCCTAAAACCGAGCCCTGTGGAACACCGCACGACATCGCTCTTCGGTGCCACCCATCGGCGCCCGGATACACCACGTCCCTGTCAGACAGATACGCGTGCACCAGACGCCGGAGATAATATCCAGTGAGATCGCTATAACCACCTCGCCTCTGGCCACTGCATCCTCCGCCTGTGCCTTCACCCGCAGAATCGCGTGGACGGTGGAACGTCCCCTACGGAAACCGAACTGACTGTCGGCCAAGTCTGGTCCGACCCTCTCGAGGTGCTCGACGAGGCGAGCATGAACGATGCGCTCGAAAAGTTTGGCGACCTCGTCGAGCAACACGATGGGCCGGTAGGCCGACGGCGACTCTGCGGGTCGTCCTTCCTTCTTCAGCAGGACGAGCTTCCCGGTTTTCCAACGCGCCGGGAAGACGCCCTGCTCCAAACAGGCGGAGAACAAACTGCGGAGCCTCGGACCCAGGTGCTCGAGGGCTAGCACCCAGGCTCTTCCGGGGATGCCATCGAGCCCTGGGGCCGTGTTTTTGCTCCGCAGCCGAAGCACTGCCACCCGCATTTCAGCGGGTGAAACCTCCGGGATATCCCTTGCCGAAGTCTCGTACGACGACGACGCCACGTCCGGTGGCGCCATCGGTGGAGGAGTGGTCTCCACGGTGGCCGGAAACAAGGCCGCGACGACGTTGGCCAGCAAGTCTGGCCGGAGACTCTGCGACAGCGGGGGCGCCGCTGGGCGAAGCTTGTTCATCACCAAGCGATAGGGGCGCCCCCACGGGTCGCCGTCGAGAGTCTCCAGGAACTCCTTCCTCGCCGCGACCTTGGCCCTGTGAACGGCCACCCGCAGCGCTCTCTTCGCCTCCTTATAGAGGCCGTAGAGCTGCCGCTCTTGGTCTGCGTGATCTTCACTTCTAATTCGGCGACGGCGATGCCTGGCGTATCGACGGCGCGCAGCAACGCAAGACGCGCGCAACTGCGCTAGCTCCGCCGACCACCAGTACACCTGCCGCCGCGACGGACGGCGGAGGGCCCGGGGCATGGCGGCGTCGCAAACGTCCGACATTGCCACCCCGAACCACTCCGCCTCCTGCTCGACCCGTACCGGCCCGTCCGGCACGGGGAGCCACGACACGACCAGAGCGGCCAACACTAGGGCCTCTTTATCGAGGCGACGTAAGACCCACCGCGGGCCGTCCTGATTCGGGGCACTCGGTACACCACTGGGCTGGACACTCGAGGACGCGGAGACGTCGAACCTGACGTAACGATGGTCCGACAACGTCTCCACGCCCACGAGGACTCTCCAGCCCCGGACACGACGTGCGACGGCGGGGCTCGCAAACGACAAGTCAACAATAGACCCGCCGTTGTGCCGCACGCACGTGTCCACCGACCCCCTATTCAGGACGACCAGGCCGACAGAGATCGCCCAGTCCTCCAGGACCTCACCGCGAACGTCGGTCGCCGGCGAACCCCAGACCACGGATTTGGCGTTGAAGTCACCGGCGACGATCGCCGGGTGAGGTTGGCCTTGCTGCACCAGGGCCCCCAGTCGAACGAGAAAAGACTCGAACTCGTAGAGGGGTCTGTTGGGAGAGAAATAAACTCCTACAACCCATACGTCTCCCAACAGAGCCGCGACGCATCCCTGGCCCTTCGCTACCTTTTCGAAGGGCGGGGAGCCAGCGGCACCCTGGGTGATGATGGCCACCGAACCGTCGAGGTCCCCGGCCCAGTTATCTCTGGGCGGGACGAAATATGGCTCGGCGACCACGGCCACTTGCACCGACCACTGCGCCAGGCTTTGGGACAACAGGTCTTGGGCGCGGGCGCAGTGGTTGATGTTCGCCTGGAGGAACTTTAGGTCCATTATTGGGCGATCTCTTCTATTCCCTCCATCTCGGCCTCACCTTGCGGTGGGTTCCCAGCAGGTCTTCTACGTGAACGTCGCCGGACATTGCGGGAGGAGGCGGAACACGCCTTCCCCCCAAGTTGGTGTCCGGCGGGCTTGCCAGCTGCGGCACATACGACGCAGTTTGGTGTATCCTTACACTGACGGGCTTTATGGCCCGGCTTGCCGCAGCGATAACAAAGGTCACTGCGATCCGGCCCTCCGTCACAGTTGTTTTGCGCATGACCGCGCTCGAGGCAACGGTAGCAGCGCATCGGGCGCCCCTCGAGTACGGTAACTCGAACCACGGTCCACCCAACTTTCAAGCGGCCCCCCTTGATCTTTTGGGCCGCCTTGACTGGCACCTTGGCCCAAACCGAGCCCAGGCCAGAGCGATCGGGCCGGATTTCCCCCACCTTAACAGCCTCTGCGGCACACTCACCGGCACTGCAGAGGGCCGCTGTGACCGTCTCGGGAGTGGCTGCGGGATCAAGATCTGACAGCCGCAGCTCCGTACATTTGGTGGGCCGGGAGACTCTGACATCTTCCGTCCCACCAAAACACTCCCTCAGCCTTGCGGCGAGGGAATCGGCCCTCTGCTCCGACTCCGCTCCGGGCACCTCATATAACATGGCACCCGCAGCGGAAACTTTCGGTTTCAGCCTGTCTATGTTCAGGCCGGTAAGACTCACGCGTTGCTGTGCATCCGTCAGCACCTTCGCGTACGTTAGCCCCTTGGCAACCGCAGCCGGCGTCAACGATATGACGATCGCTGCGGAGCGTGGCGGACGCAGTTTTGGCTCAGGCCGACGGGGCTGCCGCTGATTATTTGTAGCGGGCGTCGTGGCGGGCTTGGGCTTTTTCTTTTTGCCCACAACCATGGTCCACCCCACGTCCATAGACGCTGGGGCCGGTGGTAGTGGGCGAGGCTCTGGAGCACCTTGCACCGTGGGTGCTGGTCCTTTCTTCTTGCCCTTTTGGGGCTTATGCACCTGCGCTGTCTGTCCAGGTTGGGCAGCTCTCTGCTTGCCTTTTCCGACAGTTGTAGCAGTGGCCGGTACCTTAGACGGCCCAGCGATAGCCTGTGGTGGGTCTGTGGAGGGCCCGGCCACAGGCGCGGATATAAGGGGAGCGGGCTGGACTGAACTTTTCCCCTTTCCTTTCCCTTTTCCCTTGGTTGAAGTGGGCTGAGGTGCTCCTCCCACGAATCCACCCTGCACGGGGAGTTGTGTATCCCCGGGAGTGGACTTCTTCTCATGGGCCAGTGGTGGCCTAGGAGCCGGGCCCAAAAGTAATGACTCCATCCTGGCTTGCATCCTCTTTTCCATCAGCTCCAGTACCTCCTCCGTGGGGCGCTTATTTGCAGCCGCCTCTAAGTCTTCTAGACGCCGGCGCAGAGAGGTGTTCTCTTCCTGGAGCATCTTCAGTGACGACTCGAGATGGGCACTATGCTCCTTCCATTTTTTAGCCTCATATTCGAGGCGAACCATAACAGAGGACTCTTGCTGGCCAACATACTTTATAATGGTATCAGTCACAAAATTCAGGGCCTTTTGCGAGGTCCCCTTCAGGTTTCCTGACTTCCTCACTATCTGCTGCACCACTTCCCCGCAATGCAACAGGTCCTCCTTGAGGACAATGCGAACTTCGTCGATCTGCATTTCCTCTTCGGTCGCCGTGGATTTTCGATAGTGGAGCTTTGCCTGAAGCTCCTCCTCCATGTTTTTACGGGCCAACTCCCGCTTTTGGCTATCCAGCTCCTTTTGGGCCTTTTTCAGGCTCTTATATTGTGTGGGAGGACGACCCCTACCTCGGCCATCAGTTGTTAAGGCCTTTGGAGCCGGCTCATCTGTTTCGCTCGTTAAGTAGGTCTCCTTCGAGCGAGAGTGTCTCCTCCAGAGCTTTTTACTCCTAACAGATGAGACGCTCTCGCTTGACTCTGAGTCAATACCGACATTACTGAGAGGTCGAACAAATTCAGCCACAACCTCTGTGGGCTTCTCGCCCGTACTCCCTTCCACGATGTTACCATCAGTGAGCTTGCGCTCCCCGATCTCCGCCTCTCCTACCCCAGAATCTGAGGCAGGAGGAGGCAACTTCGTCAATCGAATAATTGGGTTTTTTGTTTAAAAAGGATTCCATTTTTGTTCCCACGAGTATGGGGGAAATAAACAGTCCACCCAGGCAGTGCCCCCTGTACCTGGGTAAGCCTAACGTAACCCGCCAAGAGGGTCGGCAGGTACTCTGGCGGGGGTCGCACTCGAGACCGAACTACCCATCGGCCATGCATCCCCTCGCGGTGCGCCGCCGCTTGGGATTCGGGGTAACTTTTTATAGAGGTTTTCTCCCTCACGGTCCGGGCGGTTAAGCCAAGACCCTCGGTCCGGCAGGAGCGCGAGACATAACCACGGACCTCCATACCGGATTACGATCTGCGACGGCGACGGCGGGAGAGAAAGGATCCCCCCCACTGCTTGCTCGGGGCGGGGTGAGCGCACACCGAGCCCGTCGACACCCCCAGGACAGAACCGGGAGTCGCCCGATGAACAGGCCCACCAAAAACAAGACGACGGCCGCCGCAAGAAACGACGACCGTCAACCAACTGTTGTCAGGATATCAGCCGTCGCGCCAATCAACGTGATCGACGCGCCGTTGCCCAGGGTGCACCGCGTGGAGGTTTCCTGACTTCGCACCCCAACCTAACCTAACCTAACCTAACCTAACCTAACCTAACCTAACCTAACCTAACCTAACCTAACCTAACCTAACCTAACCTAACCTAACCTAACCTAACCTAACCTAACCTAACCTAACCTAACCTAACCTAACCTAACCTAACCTAACCTAACCTAACCTAACCTAACCTAACCTAACCTAACCTAACCTAACCTAACCTAACCTAACCTAACCTAACCTAACCTAACCTAACCTAACCTAACCTAACCTAACCTAACCTAACCTAACCTAACCTAACCTAACCTAACCTAACCTAACCTAACCTAACCTAACCTAACCTAACCTAACCTAACCTAACCTAACCTAACCTAACCTAACCTAACCTAACCTAACCTAACCTAACCTAACCTAACCTAACCTAACCTAACCTAACCTAACCTAACCTAACCTAACCTAACCTAACCTAACCTAACCTAACCTAACCTAACCTAACCTAACCTAACCTAACCTAACCTAACCTAACCTAACCTAACCTAACCTAACCTAACCTAACCTAACCTAACCTAACCTAACCTAACCTAACCTAACCTAACCTAACCTAACCTAACCTAACCTAACCTAACCTAACCTAACCTAACCTAACCTAACCTAACCTAACCTAACCTAACCTAACCTAACCTAACCTAACCTAACCTAACCTAACCTAACCTAACCTAACCTAACCTAACCTAACCTAACCTAACCTAACCTAACCTAACCTAACCTAACCTAACCTAACCTAACCTAACCTAACCTAACCTAACCTAACCTAACCTAACCTAACCTAACCTAACCTAACCTAACCTAACCTAACCTAACCTAACCTAACCTAACCTAACCTAACCTAACCTAACCTAACCTAACCTAACCTAACCTAACCTAACCTAACCTAACCTAACCTAACCTAACCTAACCTAACCTAACCTAACCTAACCTAACCTAACCTAACCTAACCTAACCTAACCTAACCTAACCTAACCTAACCTAACCTAACCTAACCTAACCTAACCTAACCTAACCTAACCTAACCTAACCTAACCTAACCTAACCTAACCTAACCTAACCTAACCTAACCTAACCTAACCTAACCTAACCTAACCTAACCTAACCTAACCTAACCTAACCTAACCTAACCTAACCTAACCTAACCTAACCTAACCTAACCTAACCTAACCTAACCTAACCTAACCTAACCTAACCTAACCTAACCTAACCTAACCTAACCTAACCTAACCTAACCTAACCTAACCTAACCTAACCTAACCTAACCTAACCTAACCTAACCTAACCTAACCTAACCTAACCTAACCTAACCTAACCTAACCTAACCTAACCTAACCTAACCTAACCTAACCTAACCTAACCTAACCTAACCTAACCTAACCTAACCTAACCTAACCTAACCTAACCTAACCTAACCTAACCTAACCTAACCTAACCTAACCTAACCTAACCTAACCTAACCTAACCTAACCTAACCTAACCTAACCTAACCTAACCTAACCTAACCTAACCTAACCTAACCTAACCTAACCTAACCTAACCTAACCTAACCTAACCTAACCTAACCTAACCTAACCTAACCTAACCTAACCTAACCTAACCTAACCTAACCTAACCTAACCTAACCTAACCTAACCTAACCTAACCTAACCTAACCTAACCTAACCTAACCTAACCTAACCTAACCTAACCTAACCTAACCTAACCTAACCTAACCTAACCTAACCGTCTAATTTTGAAAAATTTCTGTATGAAAACATATTAGTGTGGCACATCATTTAATAGGGTTTTACAAATACTTACCGTTCCGTATAATTTTGATTTTCTCCCCCCACAATTTTTCCAAATTTCGTAAATTTTCCATACTTTTGCTGACGGTGAAAAATTTTTGTACCAACCGTACCTCACTTTATTCGGTATTTGTGAAGTACTCGCCGAGACGCGTCTAACGGCGTATCACACGTCGCGCTCCGGCAAAAACTAATTTTCGATTATCAGTCAATGTACCGGTGTGCACCTAAGTAAGGAACACAAAAATAAAGATTGTCTAATTTTGAAAAATTTCTGTATGAAAACATATTAGTGTGGCACATCATTTAATAGGGTTTTACAAATACTTACCGTTCCGTATAATTTTGATTTTCTCCCCCCACAATTTTTCCAAATTTCGTAAATTTTCCATACTTTTGCTGACGGTGAAAAATTTTTGTACCAACCGTACCTCACTTTATTCGGTATTTGTGAAGTACTCGCCGAGACGCGTCTAACGGCGTATCACACGTCGCGCTCCGGCAAAAACTAATTTTCGATTATCAGTCAATGTACCGGTGTGCACCTAAGTAAGGAACACAAAAATAAAGATTGTCTAATTTTGAAAAATTTCTGTATGAAAACATATTAGTGTGGCACATCATTTAATAGGGTTTTACAAATACTTACCGTTCCGTATAATTTTGATTTTCTCCCCCCACAATTTTTCCAAATTTCGTAAATTTTCCATACTTTTGCTGACGGTGAAAAATTTTTGTACCAACCGTACCTCACTTTATTCGGTATTTGTGAAGTACTCGCCGAGACGCGTCTAACGGCGTATCACACGTCGCGCTCCGGCAAAAAATTGCCCCCCACACCCACCCTTTTGTCTTTTTTGACGAGGTAGGGTACGGCTATACCGTGACGAGACCCGTACACTGACTTTTTAATATCCTAAAAATATTCATTTTCCTTTTTAGGAAAATAAGCACGTACCTTCAGTTAAACTTACCATTACCCACTGTACGCCACACGTTCTGGAACCGCAAGTTACCTGAAACAAAAAGAAAATCAAACATTAGTGACAAGATAAACGACGTATCGTGCTAAACGCACAAAGCTCATACTTATCGTATAAATTATTGACACATTGTGCTAGAAGCACAAAAATTATATACTTGACATCGTAAGCCTTTTACACTTACGACAATACTATAATCGGACAATATATTTGGACACCTCGTGAACTTTACATTCACGAAGTATATTATTTTACGAAGTGACGAGGACCCCCTATCAAAATGCCAATGACGCATACGCCGGTTAAGAAGTCCCTTTCCCCACCGAAACGCAATATGGAGGCAGGAGTCCCAGAGAAGGCGGGCCCTTCGCGGAGCCAAACAGTGGCCCAGGCCAGGCGCAGCATAGAGTCTCGACTCGATGGAGCGCCTGAAACCAGAACAGCACCAATCGCCCCGCAAAAGACCAAGCCAACCACAGCACCCGCAGCACCCCCGGCACCAGCAGCCTCAGCAGACAAAAGAAGCATAGCCAAAAGCCTGAATACGACCGAGGTATTATGGTCAGATAGGCAGGAGTCTCCTAAAAAGGGGAGTCCTGCCTACCTGAGCAGGACGGCGGAGGCGAAGGCATGCTTACTGAAAGCTAGGCTGCAAATAAATAACAGCCGCAATCTCAAGACCGAGATAAAGGTCGAGGTTATAGATGCAACGGAGAGGCTATACAGGTTGGTCAAAGAAGCAGAGGAGGGGAAGCCCTACAAGGGAAGGAGCATGGAAGGAGCCAAAGGGAAAGAAACGGAAAGGACAGAAGTGATCAAGGTACGAACAGAAGATATAGGAAAAGATATAGAGAATAGAGACAGGGATAGACTTGAAATGGAACTACTCGAGAAGTTGAAGGAACATGGAAAGTTATTAGAAGAGGGAAAGCAAGAGATGGAAAGGATAAACCAAGAAATGAAGAAACATAGGGAAGAGATGCTTAACCACCGGACATACGCAAATGTTGCGGCTGGTCCACAGATAAAAGCAACTGAGGAAACCACGGCACTGCATTCTATTGTGGTAACATCACAGAATGAGCAGGAGACTGGAGATGAAGTAATAGAAAGAATTAGGAACGCAGTCAACGCTAAAGAAGAAGGGACAAGGATAGATAAGATCAGAAAAGCGAAAGATAGAAAAGTTATCATCGGGTTCCAGGATAAGCAGGAGTTGGCAAAAGTCAAGGAAAGACTGAGGAAGGAGGGAAATAATCTGAAGGTACAGGACATTAAGAACAAGGATCCTCTTATAATCCTTAAAGACCTTCTCAAATGCCACTCTGACGAAGATATCGTCACAGCAATAAGAGCCCAGAACAAACACCTTCTTCAGCAGATGGACAAGGACTGGGACAGGATGGAGATCCGATACCGACGGAGAGCTAGAAACCCGCTAATGACCCACGTGATTCTCAAGGTGTCACCACAAATTTGGAAGAGGTTTACAGAAGCCGGCGCGTTACACATAGACGTCCAGAGAGTCAGGGTTGAAGACCAGACTCCCTTGGTGCAGTGCTCAAAATGTTTGGGCTACGGCCACGGGAGGCGATTCTGTCATGGCTCTCTGGACGCATGTAGCCACTGCGGGGGACCGCATCTGAGAGCAGAATGTCCAGACTGGATGGCAGCCGCAACACCATCCTGCTGTAATTGCCAAAAGGCAAAATTCACTGACGCAAGGCATAACGCCTTCAGTCAGGACTGCCCGGTGCGGAGGAAGTGGGACGCGCTGGCTCGGTCCGCCATTGCCTATTGCTGAGGTGATCTCCGCAACCCCGGGCCCGATAATACCGGACCCCAACTCCGATGTAAGGCCATACCTGGTGGCCCAGGCCAACCTCCAAAGAAAAGCACTGGCTACGCAAGAGCTCATGTTGGTAGCAATGAAGAGGAGGTTGGCCTTTGCCTTAATCCAGGAGCCGTATGTCGGAGCAACTGGCCGTGTGAAGAACTACGGGACCGTCAGGATCTTCCAGTGCGCGGAACGGGAAAAGGGACAGGTCAAGGCAGCCATAGTTGTCTTTGATGAACATGTGGATGCCCTGATTTGTCCGGAATTCACCACAACAAACATTGTAGTGGTGAAGATCCGCACCAGCAACTGGGAGGTCGTGGCGGTCTCGTGCTACTTTGAACCAGATCGGCCAGTGGAGAGGTACCTCGAACAACTGAGGAACATATGCCACAAATTGGGCCCGAGGGCTCTGTTAATCGGCGGAGACACCAACGCGAAAAGCCTATGGTGGAGCCAGGAGATCGATCGAAGAGGAGAGGAGGTGTCCGGCTGGCTGGACGAAGCAGGGCTCCATGTAGTGAATGAAGGCAACACGCCAACATTCTTTACCATACGAGGAGAAAGGGCCTACTCCAGCCAGGTGGATATCACCGCCTGCTCGGTCGATCTCTTGGACAAAATTCAAAATTGGAAAGTCGAAGAGGACCTGACGAGCTCTGACCACAACACCATTACTTTTAATATACAACTACAAAAAGGCCAAAACATTAAAATCGAAAGAACAACACGCAAATATAATACCAAAAAAGTAGACTGGACTAAATTTAGAACTAATTTTGGAAATTTATCTGTAAAACACAAAATTAATAAAGTAGAATTAAATGAAATTACCACCATAGAGGAATTAGAACAAAAGACGGAAAAATACACAGAATTAATTGTTAAAGTGAGTGATGAAACAATACCAAAAAAGAAACAAACTACAAAATTTAAGATACCATGGTGGTCCAAAGAGCTCGACAGGTCCAAATCGGACATGATGAGGAAGAAGCGCAGGATCAGATGGGCGGCACCTGTGAGAAAAACGAGGGTCATTGGGGAATACAAGGAGGCGAAGGAAAAGTTTGAAACGGAAGTGAAAGAGGCACAGACAAGAAGCTGGAAAGAGTTTTGCGGAAAACAGGACAAAGAAGGGCTGTGGGATGGGATTTATCGAGTAATGGGCAGGCTGACCAAGCGGCACGAAGATGCGCCACTCGTGAGGGACGGGCAAATCCTGGGTCAGGAGGAATCGGCAAGATTCCTTGCCGAGACCTTCTACCCGGACGACCCTCACGAGGAGGATAGTGAGGATCACCGGCGCACCAGGGAGCTTGCCTCACACGTGAACGATTGGGTCCATGGTGAGGTACATGACCCACCGTTCACGCTGGGGGAGCTCACGGCGGCGCTGGTGACCTTCAATCCAAAGAAGGCACCGGGGTCGGACGGCCTGACCTCCGATATCTGTTCGCAGGCGATCACCCAAGATCCGGAATCTTTCCTAGCACTGGCTAACAAGTGCCTAGAACTGGCCTATTTTCCTAGGATTTGGAAGGAGGCCACGGTCGTTGTGCTGCGGAAACCGGGTAAGGATGATTACTCGGTTCCCAAGGCACATCGGCCGATAGGACTGTTGCCAGTGCTGGGAAAGATCCTGGAAAAGATGCTGGTGGGTAGGCTGAAATGGCACATCCTTCCGAGGATGAGCCACCGCCAATACGGCTTTATGCCACAAAGGGGCACCGAGGACTCCCTCTATGACCTAGTGAATCATATCAGGACTAAACTTCGGGAGAAGAAAGTCCTGATTATGATATCGCTGGACATAGAGGGAGCCTTCGATAGCGCCTGGTGGCCCGCTATTAAGGTCCGGTTGGCGGAAGAACGCTGCCCACCAAACATCAGAAGGATGGTCGCCAGCTATCTGGATGATCGGATGGTCAGGGTCCGATACGCGGGCGCCGAGTCAGCGCGCAGGACCGTTAAAGGTTGTGTTCAAGGTTCTATTGGAGGGCCAATCCTGTGGAA
>CANOQI010000003.1:0-5000 GCA_947568825.1 Sphinx pinastri | reverse complement strand
TAACCTAACCTAACCTAACCTAACCTAACCTAACCTAACCTAACCTAACCTAACCTAACCTAACCTAACCTAACCTAACCTAACCTAACCTAACCTAACCTAACCTAACCTAACCTAACCTAACCTAACCTAACCTAACCTAACCTAACCTAACCTAACCTAACCTAACCTAACCTAACCTAACCTAACCTAACCTAACCTAACCTAACCTAACCTAACCTAACCTAACCTAACCTAACCTAACCTAACCTAACCTAACCTAACCTAACCTAACCTAACCTAACCTAACCTAACCTAACCTAACCTAACCTAACCTAACCTAACCTAACCTAACCTAACCTAACCTAACCTAACCTAACCTAACCTAACCTAACCTAACCTAACCTAACCTAACCTAACCTAACCTAACCTAACCTAACCTAACCTAACCTAACCTAACCTAACCTAACCTAACCTAACCTAACCTAACCTAACCTAACCTAACCTAACCTAACCTAACCTAACCTAACCTAACCTAACCTAACCTAACCTAACCTAACCTAACCTAACCTAACCTAACCTAACCTAACCTAACCTAACCTAACCTAACCTAACCTAACCTAACCTAACCTAACCTAACCTAACCTAACCTAACCTAACCTAACCTAACCTAACCTAACCTAACCTAACCTAACCTAACCTAACCTAACCTAACCTAACCTAACCTAACCTAACCTAACCTAACCTAACCTAACCTAACCTAACCTAACCTAACCTAACCTAACCTAACCTAACCTAACCTAACCTAACCTAACCTAACCTAACCTAACCTAACCTAACCTAACCTAACCTAACCTAACCTAACCTAACCTAACCTAACCTAACCTAACCTAACCTAACCTAACCTAACCTAACCTAACCTAACCTAACCTAACCTAACCTAACCTAACCTAACCTAACCTAACCTAACCTAACCTAACCTAACCTAACCTAACCTAACCTAACCTAACCTAACCTAACCTAACCTAACCTAACCTAACCTAACCTAACCTAACCTAACCTAACCTAACCTAACCTAACCTAACCTAACCTAACCTAACCTAACCTAACCTAACCTAACCTAACCTAACCTAACCTAACCTAACCTAACCTAACCTAACCTAACCTAACCTAACCTAACCTAACCTAACCTAACCTAACCTAACCTAACCTAACCTAACCTAACCTCTAACCTAACCTAACCTAACCTAACCTAACCTAACCTAACCTAACCTAACCTAACCTAACCTAACCTAACCTAACCTAACCTAACCTAACCTAACCTAACCTAACCTAACCTAACCTAACCTAACCTAACCTAACCTAACCTAACCTAACCTAACCTAACCTAACCTAACCTAACCTAACCTAACCTAACCTAACCTAACCTAACCTAACCTAACCTAACCTAACCTAACCTAACCTAACCTAACCTAACCTAACCTAACCTAACCTAACCTAACCTAACCTAACCTAACCTAACCTAACCTAACCTAACCTAACCTAACCTAACCTAACCTAACCTAACCTAACCTAACCTAACCTAACCTAACCTAACCTAACCTAACCTAACCTAACCTAACCTAACCTAACCTAACCTAACCTAACCTAACCTAACCTAACCTAACCTAACCTAACCTAACCTAACCTAACCTAACCTAACCTAACCTAACCTAACCTAACCTAACCTAACCTAACCTAACCTAACCTAACCTAACCTAACCTAACCTAACCTAACCTAACCTAACCTAACCTAACCTAACCTAACCTAACCTAACCTAACCTAACCTAACCTAACCTAACCTAACCTAACCTAACCTAACCTAACCTAACCTAACCTAACCTAACCTAACCTAACCTAACCTAACCTAACCTAACCTAACCTAACCTAACCTAACCTAACCTAACCTAACCTAACCTAACCTAACCTAACCTAACCTAACCTAACCTAACCTAACCTAACCTAACCTAACCTAACCTAACCTAACCTAACCTAACCTAACCTAACCTAACCTAACCTAACCTAACCTAACCTAACCTAACCTAACCTAACCTAACCTAACCTAACCTAACCTAACCTAACCTAACCTAACCTAACCTAACCTAACCTAACCTAACCTAACCTAACCTAACCTAACCTAACCTAACCTAACCTAACCTAACCTAACCTAACCTAACCTAACCTAACCTAACCTAACCTAACCTAACCTAACCTAACCTAACCTAACCTAACCTAACCTAACCTAACCTAACCTAACCTAACCTAACCTAACCTAACCTAACCTAACCTAACCTAACCTAACCTAACCTAACCTAACCTAACCTAACCTAACCTAACCTAACCTAACCTAACCTAACCTAACCTAACCTAACCTAACCTAACCTAACCTAACCTAACCTAACCTAACCTAACCTAACCTAACCTAACCTAACCTAACCTAACCTAACCTAACCTAACCTAACCTAACCTAACCTAACCTAACCTAACCTAACCTAACCTAACCTAACCTAACCTAACCTAACCTAACCTAACCTAACCTAACCTAACCTAACCTAACCTAACCTAACCTAACCTAACCTAACCTAACCTAACCTAACCTAACCTAACCTAACCTAACCTAACCTAACCTAACCTAACCTAACCTAACCTAACCTAACCTAACCTAACCTAACCTAACCTAACCTAACCTAACCTAACCTAACCTAACCTAACCTAACCTAACCTAACCTAACCTAACCTAACCTAACCTAACCTAACCTAACCTAACCTAACCTAACCTAACCTAACCTAACCTAACCTAACCTAACCTAACCTAACCTAACCTAACCTAACCTAACCTAACCTAACCTAACCTAACCTAACCTAACCTAACCTAACCTAACCTAACCTAACCTAACCTAACCTAACCTAACCTAACCTAACCTAACCTAACCTAACCTAACCTAACCTAACCTAACCTAACCTAACCTAACCTAACCTAACCTAACCTAACCTAACCTAACCTAACCTAACCTAACCTAACCTAACCTAACCTAACCTAACCTAACCTAACCTAACCTAACCTAACCTAACCTAACCTAACCTAACCTAACCTAACCTAACCTAACCTAACCTAACCTAACCTAACCTAACCTAACCTAACCTAACCTAACCTAACCTAACCTAACCTAACCTAACCTAACCTAACCTAACCTAACCTAACCTAACCTAACCTAACCTAACCTAACCTAACCTAACCTAACCTAACCTAACCTAACCTAACCTAACCTAACCTAACCTAACCTAACCTAACCTAACCTAACCTAACCTAACCTAACCTAACCTAACCTAACCTAACCTAACCTAACCTAACCTAACCTAACCTAACCTAACCTAACCTAACCTAACCTAACCTAACCTAACCTAACCTAACCTAACCTAACCTAACCTAACCTAACCTAACCTAACCTAACCTAACCTAACCTAACCTAACCTAACCTAACCTAACCTAACCTAACCTAACCTAACCTAACCTAACCTAACCTAACCTAACCTAACCTAACCTAACCTAACCTAACCTAACCTAACCTAACCTAACCTAACCTAACCTAACCTAACCTAACCTAACCTAACCTAACCTAACCTAACCTAACCTAACCTAACCTAACCTAACCTAACCTAACCTAACCTAACCTAACCTAACCTAACCTAACCTAACCTAACCTAACCTAACCTAACCTAACCTAACCTAACCTAACCTAACCTAACCTAACCTAACCTAACCTAACCTAACCTAACCTAACCTAACCTAACCTAACCTAACCTAACCTAACCTAACCTAACCTAACCTAACCTAACCTAACCTAACCTAACCTAACCTAACCTAACCTAACCTAACCTAACCTAACCTAACCTAACCTAACCTAACCTAACCTAACCTAACCTAACCTAACCTAACCTAACCTAACCTAACCTAACCTAACCTAACCTAACCTAACCTAACCTAACCTAACCTAACCTAACCTAACCTAACCTAACCTAACCTAACCTAACCTAACCTAACCTAACCTAACCTAACCTAACCTAACCTAACCTAACCTAACCTAACCTAACCTAACCTAACCTAACCTAACCTAACCTAACCTAACCTAACCTAACCTAACCTAACCTAACCTAACCTAACCTAACCTAACCTAACCTAACCTAACCTAACCTAACCTAACCTAACCTAACCTAACCTAACCTAACCTAACCTAACCTAACCTAACCTAACCTAACCTAACCTAACCTAACCTAACCTAACCTAACCTAACCTAACCTAACCTAACCTAACCTAACCTAACCTAACCTAACCTAACCTAACCTAACCTAACCTAACCTAACCTAACCTAACCTAACCTAACCTAACCTAACCTAACCTAACCTAACCTAACCTAACCTAACCTAACCTAACCTAACCTAACCTAACCTAACCTAACCTAACCTAACCTAACCTAACCTAACCTAACCTAACCTAACCTAACCTAACCTAACCTAACCTAACCTAACCTAACCTAACCTAACCTAACCTAACCTAACCTAACCTAACCTAACCTAACCTAACCTAACCTAACCTAACCTAACCTAACCTAACCTAACCTAACCTAACCTAACCTAACCTAACCTAACCTAACCTAACCTAACCTAACCTAACCTAACCTAACCTAACCTAACCTAACCTAACCTAACCTAACCTAACCTAACCTAACCTAACCTAACCTAACCTAACCTAACCTAACCTAACCTAACCTAACCTAACCTAACCTAACCTAACCTAACCTAACCTAACCTAACCTAACCTAACCTAACCTAACCTAACCTAACCTAACCTAACCTAACCTAACCTAACCTAACCTAACCTAACCTAACCTAACCTAACCTAACCTAACCTAACCTAACCTAACCTAACCTAACCTAACCTAACCTAACCTAACCTAACCTAACCTAACCTAACCTAACCTAA